>JAZGTJ010019072.1:0-11094 GCA_036877575.1 Botia almorhae | reverse complement strand
TTCAAAGACAACCCCGCGATCATTTTTCGGATACCCAAAATATTCCCATACTGCAGATTTTAATTTTGTTCGGCGGGAGATTAGAATTTGCAGCCTCTGTCTCGGTCATTTTCGCCACTGTACAGGTATGGGTGGAGTCTAAGCAGTCAAGTGGAAAGGAGTTGCATATACACGGCAGCGCGGGTGAGATCTGGTTTCATTTTTTTTAAAACCGCGGATAAGCAAATGTGCACGATATGATAATCGTGCATGTCAATATCGCGATAAACCGCCATACCGGTATACCGTTACAACCCTAATTGATAGTAGTGGAATACTCTCCTTTGAGAACTTTTAAAGACATTTCTGCTGTAATTGGCATATTGTCTCCAGGCAAATTTAGGACAATCCAAACTTTACATATATACACACTGGATTTAGGCACTTAACACACAATAGTAACTTTGGATATCTTGTATATTTGCAAATATTTTAGATTTGTGTAATACACCCGGGTTTGCTGAATATTGTGGTTGTATTTTTGTCTTTTTCTATTCATTAGAAGTTGAGAGTGTTCCTCTGTATTATTGTGTACAACTTTTGCATCATATTCAGGGCTCGCAAAATCATTAGCCCGACGTCCCCGGGCTATCTTATAAGGTTGAAAAAAATATCGCAATGCTTTTGCATTCTCTCACAAATTTGGTCAGGTAATTATGTTGAATGTCATTTTCGGGCATCGAGGAGCCACTATCAATATGTGGGGTATTGAATGCGAGCGTTTGAATGCACGCTCGCTTTCAATTTTCACTTTCAAATCGCGATTGCCCGAACTGTGTATCAGTGACGCTGGTCTTGTCAGTCATTACTATCCTCACTTGAAAGCAAGCTTAAACGTGATAGAGACTGCATGTGCAGTGGAGAGAATTGCCATCGCTGATAGTTGTGTGAAAATAAGATGCACATTAGTTTACGCAGGAATTTCAGTTCAGATGGAGAAAGCTGATGGAGATGCTATGCCCTAAAAGTCAAGTAGCATTTTCTTATGTGACTTCAGTTGATATTTCAGATTCAGAATCTGACAGACTGAATTATGTTCTATATTGTTTTTACAAGTTAATAGAAATTTCTGTTCAGTTAGAACTAGGGCTGGGCGATATGGCTGAAAACTGTATCACGATATCAGTGTTTCATATCGGTCGATAACGATAATTATTAAAATAAAATTAAAATAAGGACCAGGAGAAAAATATATTACATTTAAACATTTTCTGATCATCCTCTGATCATAATCCCCTCAAGGCATCTGGCTCCAAAGGGTGAGCGTGGCTAAGGTGGTACATCAAATTTGTGGTATTACCAGTCTTGGCGGGGACTACAGTCTTGCATAATTTGCAGACGACATTGGTCTGACTACGGTCAGACTTATAATATCCAAAAAACTGCCATACTGGCGAGCTGACTTTTCCTCTTTTATTTACAATTTCCTTGCTCGCTGCAGCACTCATTTTCTGCGTATGAAGAGGAATCCAGCAGACCAGCACGAGACAACGATATGGCGCAACCAAACTGATACTGTTACATGATTGGCTGTTAGCGTGTCACTCCCTCTGTTGCTAGGTTACCAGAGAGCGAGTGCCTTTGTTAATGCAACCAAACTTGCTTCGCAACCTCTGTTTTCTTCCGATGAAGAATAAAAAATATCGAACGTTTTATCGAACACATTTTTTATTAATATCAATCACGTGTCTATCGCGATACATATCGTTATCGTTTTATCCCCCAGCCCTAGTTAGAACCAAATATTTGTATTGATAATTGTTATTTGATTATTTTATATGTGTATTGAAAATGTGTTTGATGTTTTGTCCCCTTTACAATATTCTACATTAAAAATCTTTTTTATTTGGGCTACTTAAATTCATTTTGGGCTACCAAAATATGAAGAGTGCCTGCCCAAAGCATTACCAGGGATTTTAAAATTTTGCGAGCCCTGATATTGCAATATGCTATGGTATAGTGAATACATTTAGCATACATTTTCCACATAATGAGTGTTAAAACTGTGGGCAGTACATGCAAAACATGCCAAATGTTAGGCCCTGTCAAGCAAAAACTGCATCACAACATTGTCCCATGACATTATTTACCTAGACGTGGAGATCTCGCCTTCAACTCAAAGAAAACACAACCTACAATTAAACGCATACAGCAAAACATAAAATAGGTTGTGACATTAAAATGTGAAATACAGTAAATATAAACAAACTAATACAAACATGCAACTGTGTTTTACCTAGTTGGACAGGGTCACATCAGTGTACCCTGTTTGAAAACACCATTTTAAATCGTAATATATTGTGTTGTTTAGTTCAAATCTTTTAAAATACATTGCAAAGTCCATGCTTATTTTGTTTTAATAGCCAGTTTGCCTTTTGGTTAGTGGAAAACATTGGGAAAGAACATGGGAGTATCATGTTTTTCAGTAGTATGAAAAACCCTACATTGGTAGTTTTGCCAGCAGAAGTCAGCTTTACCACTCACAAGGAGTTCAAAGGCCAACCTGCTGTTACATCAAAATCAGAAGTATTTATGCTAACAGAGTTCACTAATCTACATCATACCATGCACATATTCAATTCAGATTCTCTCATTCAGCCAGGAGAATGTTCTCAAAACATAATGATAAACATTTTTCCAATTTAATTCACTAGGGTCTCAACATACAGTCATGGCCAAAAATATCGGCACCCTTGCAATTCTATCAGAAAATCTAACCCTTCTCTCAGAAAATTGTTGCAGTTGCAAATGTTTTGATACATGTTTATTTTTTTTTTGTTTAAATTGGAACAACACACAAAAACAGAGGAAAAAAGTCAAATCTGATACAATTGCACTGGACAAAATTATTGGCACCTTTAACTTAATTAAATTAAATTATATTTATATAGCGCTTTTTACAACGTTACATTGCTTCAAAACAGCTTTACAACAAGAACAAATGTCGGACATGTTAATGGTATTATTGCAAATAGTATGTGTGGGATGTAAAATACTAATTCGGTATACTAGGTTTATAGTATGTTTATGAATAAAGGGTTGACTGAACCGATAAAACCACAAAATTGTTGAGCAAGATATGCGTTCCAGCTTACATAGGGATGGCATATAATAGACAACATCTTATGGGACGGGTATAAGGGATTTGCAATAGTCCCATGAACTACATAACATGCAAAAGTAGCATACATACAATATATACAATAAAATATTAGACGTTTACAATTTACAAAGCCCTAGGCTAAGTTAGACGTCAGCAGTCTCACAGCAAGCAAGCCAACTGGGTGACAGTGGCAAGGAACCAAAACTCCAATGATGTATAGATGAAGAAAAAACCTTGGGAGAAGCCAGGCTTAAACAGGAGGGCCAGTTCTCCTCTGGCATGTTAAAGCTGCAATTTGTAACTGTTTTAGATACGAACAGAGTTGATGAGTTATAGTTAATTATTGATGGAAAACTGATATTTGATGGTCAATAGTGTCAAAGGCAGCGCTAAGGTTGAGTAATACTAGAAGAGAGATGCAGCCACGATCGTCTGACAAAAGCAGATCATTAGTAACTCCGATAACAGTAGTCTCTGTACTATGATATGGCCTGAATCCTGACTGGAAGTTCTCATAGATAGCATTTCTTTCCAGGAAAGAGCATATCTGTGAAGACACCACCTTTTCCAGTATTTTTGAGATAAAAGGTCAATTTGATAATGGGCCTGTAGTTTACTTATCTCAACAACTTAATATTTGGTATGACCCCCTTTGGAAAAACTGACTGAAATCAGTCGCTTCCTGTAACCATTAATACGTTTCTTACACCTCTCTACTGGAATTTTGGACCACTCTTCTTTTGCAAACTGCTCCAGGTCATTCAGATTTAAAGGATTAAATCTGGGCCTTCTCCCAACTGCTGTTCTGAGATCTCTCCACAGGTGTTCTATGGGATTTAGATCAGGACTTATTGCTGGCCTCACTCGCTTTGTTGGTAACCATTTCTGAGTGCTTTGAAAGCTTTTTGAAGTGTGTTTTGGGTCATTGTCATGCTGGAAGACCCATGACCTCTGGTGGAGATGCAGCATTGACACTGGCTACTATGTTGCACCCCAAAATTCTTTTTCTTTGAACCTCCATCATGTTTGACTGTAGGGACTGTGTTCTTTTCTTTGAAGGCCTCATTTCTTTTTCTGTAAACAGAAGCATGATGTCCTTCACCAAAAAGCTCTACTTTTGTCTCATCTGTCCACAGTACGTTCTCCCAGAAGGACTGTGATTTTCTCAGGTTTTGGCAAAATCCAGTTTTGCTTTTTTATGCCCGTGTCAGCAGTGGTGTCCTCCTGGGTCTCCTACCATAGCAACCATTTTAATTTAGATGGCGACGGATAGTGCGAGCTGACACTGTTGTACCCTGTGTCTGCAGATCAGCTTAAATTTGTTTGGAAGTTAACCAGGGTTCTTTATCCACCATTCAAACAATCCTTCGTTGTAATTTTTCATTAATTTTGCCCTTCCATCTACGTCCAGGGAGGTTAGCTACAGTGCCATGGGCTGTAAACCTCTTGATGATATTGCGCACAATGGACACAGGAACATTAAGATCTCTGGAGATGGACTAGTAGCCTTGAGATTGTCCATGTTTTTCCACAATTTTTTTCTCTCAAATCCACAGACAACTCTTTACACTTCTTTCTTTTTTCCTTGCTCAGTGTGATACACAACACAAAGGTTGAGTCAACCTTTCTCCATTTTAACTGGTTGCAAGTGTGATTACTATATTGCCCACACCTGTTACTTGCCACAGGTGTGTCTAAATTCAAATTACAGAAGCATCACATGCTTGAAAAGCAATTATTTCTTACAATTTTGACAAGGTGCCAATAATTTTGTCCAGGGAATTTTTTGGGTTCTGTGTGAAATTGTATCAGATTTGACTTTTCTTCTCTGTTATTTGTGTTGTTCCAGTGCAAACAAAAACAATAAGCATGTGAATACCAAAACATTTGCAATTGGAACAATTTTCTGAGAGAAGCATTACATTTTGTGACAGAATTGCAAGGGTGCTGATATTTTTGGCCATTACTGTATTTCATACCAGCACAAGGGACACCTGTCTTGTACTATTTCTTACTGACATGCCATCTCGGAAAGAAAATATAAGAACTTTTCTAGTAATTCCAGTAACACTCTTAATAAGTTTTTAACTTCTAAACTATAATAGAATCGCACCAGATTAAATGATGATTGGATCTTTTTTAAATTAGTACCTTATTGGAAGATAAATGCTGATTAGTTTTTGATTATTGTGTAAAAAGGATATGATTGCCACAGGGTGGAGCTAAGGATACCATCCCCTTCAGTAGAATAACAGTAAATATAAATTATAAAAAATACAATTGTGTAAGTTTAAATAAGTAGAGCCCAGTTGATCTGCTTGTTTTCCAGGATGCACTTTGCTCTGAAGGCATATCAGGAGCTGCTGCTGACAGTAAATGAGATGGATCGCTCGGGAGATGAAAACATCTGCCACAGTGCCACTGTCATCAAGAGTATGTGCTTTTAAATAGGGACTGTTTTTCTCTTCAGACTATCATTTTAATCTATCATAACGTTCTCCTAAGAAAGGAGTTCAATTTTGTCACTTTGTTTTCTTGTTTTGTTCAGGTAATATCTTCTATCTGATGGAGTTCAGAGAGATTTTTCTAACTCTTTTACGTAAGTTTGATGAACGGATACAGCCACAGTCATTTCTGAAAGATCTGGTAGAGTCCACACATCTGTTTTTGAGGATGCTGGAGCGATTCTGTAAGGGACGAAACAATCTGATTGTGCAGGTGAGAACTGAGACCTGAATCATTGGAGAAGCTAAACCACTTCAAATGTACAATGTTTTTTTTTTAAATTAAAATCAACATGTTACTTAAAGCCTATCAAGTACAAACTGGAGTTTCTGTTGCCCACTAACAGCGAGAGCATTGCATGACAGGACGATGTGCAAAGGCTGTGTAAATTAAATTAGTGAGTACTCTTCATGGACTAAGAGCTTCAAATTAAAGACACTGTTCTGAGCTCATGATTCAGTGTGAAAACCAGTTGTCTCAAAAATATTGGTCTCTTAAATATTTAATGGCATTTGCTTTTCTTGCAATTACAGAAAAGCAGCATTTTTTTAATCAATTAACAGCACAAGTTAACTAGAACGTAAAACATCAATAAGTATGTAAAACATCATTGTTCAAAATATTCTCATTAATTTATCCTAATTCTTATGGTATGTTTATTATAATTAATCATGAATTGTCATTATTAAGTCAGGTCTGATTTCCCAGCGTCTGCGGGAAATGTCAGTTTGAGTTTGACATCTGGTTACATCAAGTCTGTAAACAGAAAGATGATCCGACTAACTAATTCACGTGTTTGGGTGCTGGAATAGTGGAGCTTTTGTAGCTTGTTAAAGCAATTCTTTAAAATTTAAACTTGTCATCCATGTTAAGAAAATACTTGCAGTTTTATGTTTGAAAGCAAGGCAAAGTTACAGATTGCAGCTTTACATTTAAAAGGGTAACTTTATTAGACGTGACATTAAGTGACATTTTCTGGGCTGCCCTGGAACATTTGGTACATAATGATTTTTTTTGTGTAATACATTTTTTTTTCACTTCCCTTTATCTGTATCTTTTGTCTTTGCTTTATTCTTTATTTTATTCTTTGCTTTATTCAATAACATAGGGTTCAGAACATGGTTTGTTCCTAAAAATTAAAAATGCTGCCCTGATGGAGTAGTAATTTTTTAGCAATTACTAAGCAAATAATTGTCTTTGTTTGACCCACAGAAAAAGCGAGTTAAACGTAGAAAACCCAGTCAGAAGAACCTCCAGCCTGAGATAATCACTGAAGACCTAGAGCAAACATGGCAGATAGTGTCTGAAGAGCTCAGAGCTTCTTGCTTTCAGGTGACACAAACAATCTGTCTTATACTATAAGGACATCGCATACACATTTTGACAATTGATAGTTGTACAAATCCTGTTCTTAATGTTTATGCATGACATGCTTCAAGTGTAACCTCTGTAACCATGCTAAAGCAGGGCTTCTTAAATCTGAGACATGTTGTATTTACATGAGATCCACACTTACCATAACATCTTTTTAGTTTTTCTAAATAAAATGTGTTAAATAGATTCTTATAAAAGTCATTATAGTAAGTATTACTATAGAGCCTTACAAAACATCTTACATTTTGAACATGTATTCAAACATGCTTTGTATATACTGTCTAAGGGTGATATGGCATTGAGGCCAAAACCGGATTACAATGGTAAACGGATCCTATGGCTGACCAGTGTATTTTAACAGGAGTGTTGATGTCCCTGACAGTAAACAGTAATTCGACAAATTGTTAGTTGAAGAGCCCTAGCCGAATTTAAAATAGTCTAGTAGTCACAGAAAAAAATTCAAGACCGCATAGTCTTGCAGTCTGTGATGGACAGATAAGTTGTAATTATGGAATCAAAGGACATCAGAAGTGTTAATTTCAAGAAGGTGATAGATGACCCAAAAAAGTGACATGCAAATTTTACAGGCAGATGTTTGCTAAAAATCATCAACCTCAAACATCACTTATTTGAAACGTGAGTGTTAGCTTAAAATAACCTTTACATGGCTGCTCATGCTAGATAAATATGCGCTATTATTAGTAGCATATACAAGTTTGTCAAAGTATGGAAATGTGGACATGGTTGCCAAAAAAAGACCCTATGCTAAGCTTGCCAGATGCACTGCAGACAAACTTGTCCTAAAATGCTTAATGGGGATTAATCCATTAAGACCGAATGACAAGCAGAATGTACAGATGTACGGAAATGCAGAAGAGCCCAGAATACAAATGCAAAATGGTATGTGAAGTGTTTCAATATGTCCAGTGTTCCTTTCTCATAAGAAGCCTAAGAACGCAGGAAAAAAGTCCAAAATTGTTACAAAATTGTCTAAATTGATGTGGTGTTTGCAGCTTTGTCTTTTAGTTATTCGTTTTAATATAATGTATAGGCATTACATTTTATATTTCATTGTTATATATTTGTGTTCTCATGTTCATGATCATTAAATTATGAGTTTTTAAAATATAAATTAAGTCCATGCATAAATCAGTCTGCATTTCAAAAGTAATATTTATCTGTAATGTAGAACAATGTTAGCAATGCTTTATATAAGATTTTTTCTTATCCCTGAAACAAACAATTATCTAATACCCCACTCCCCCAGTGCACATTTATGTAATTAAATTAATATCATAGATGTGTGACTATTCGGGGAGTGGCTTAAATAAATGACTACTAGTTCACTCGGAAAATCACAAGAATAACTGCTTGAGAGATATGCAAGCTATTATCTGATTTATACTATCATAAAGCTATTCAAATATCCTCTACTCCTGGTTAGTTGTGTACCAACACCTGGCAAGTATGGAGTGAATTTGTGACTATTTTGTGTATGAAAGTGCAGAATTTTTTTTTTTCGTTTTAGCCACCAAATTAACACTTACTTTTGGAGAGCCTAAGAAATTTTATGGCCACTTCAACCTAAACCTTATTGAAGGATTGTTCGGTGCAAACTTTGGACTAATGACAGTTCCTCTCTTTTACAGACCTTTTACTGGGGTCTTTCTTTGTGTAAGAGTTTTACAGAGACTTAGAGGCCATATCTGATCGCACTGGGCATTTGTTTGTGTTTTTCCTCTAGAATACCTTGCATGTTGTTCAGTATAGAGAAAATTTCCCAGTGTCCCCTTTGGCATGCATTAAACATGCTAGCCCCATTACTTGTAGCCCCTGTCTACTACATTTGGGGTTGTTGTGGCCTACTGGTTAGAGAGTTAGACTTGTAACTAGAAGGTTGCCTTTTCAATCTCCACTGCTGGCAGTAAAAAACTGAATTGTTTTTTCAAAGCGCTGAGCTGCCCACTTGTTTCTGCTCTTTGTAATACTTGCAGAACCTTAAATTGTCCTTAAGCCAAAGGAATGTTCTCTGCCACTCTAGATTAAAATTGTATAATTGTATTTCCTGCTGGCCGTGGATGTATTGGTAGTACGGTTAACATTTCGGTTTCGTCTATCTCCTCGTTGTTATCTGTTTCAGGCGAAGCTTCAGATTTTGTCTCTTAAAATAATGCCTGATGATAGAATTTGTTTATTGTTGTCCTGCTGTCTGTGTGTGCACGTATTGAGGTGGTGTGTGCAAGTATTTTAATCCACACGCATCTATTATTAATCGTAGTTGTGAGTAAAATGCTTGCTTTGTCGAGCCCTGTACAGTGACCCCAGGAATTGCAGAGTTGACATTGCACTATTGCACTAAATTAGCGCAAGCTATACATGAATGCCAAGTTTTTGCCAAATAATGCTAATATAATGCCATAAAGGTAAATGCATACAAATAAGAATGTGATGTTTTTGATGTGTGGATGCAGTTATCAGAAAGCCTGTTGGAGGGTGCTTTGCCCTTTGATGCTGCGGCTGAGACTCCAGTAAATGAGCAGAGGACGGAAGCTTTGATCAGGATTCAGGACTGTCTAATGTCTCGGGCTGGACCTGAAGCTCTGAGTTTACTGCGTGCTGCACGGTAAGACTACTAAATGATACATCTGTTTAAAAGAATCATATTCTGGGAGACGGCTGACACCTAACTTAGCTTAGGGTTTTGTAAATTGTTCTAAGCTTCTAATATTTTTATTGTATGTATTTTATGTATGTATTCTGTTTTGCATGTTGTGTGTAGTTCATGGTACTATTGCTAACCCTGTCCCATAAGATGAAATGGACTAATTAGGTATACTAGGTTTATAGGTGTAATACATCTCTCACACATTATTTGCAATAATACCATTAACATGTCTGACATTTGTTCTGTGTTTTATTTTTTTTATGTAAAGCTGCTTTGAAGCAATGTAACATTGTACAAAGTGCTATATAAATAAAATTGAATTGAATATCTAGGGATGCTATGACATTATGTAGTTTCGGTGTTTGTTTCGGCCCAGAATTATTTAATTGCATCACTAATTATATCATAGAGTATCAAGTTTTCTTGAAAAATCTTCGAGAAAGATTTTGACTCTTTAAAAACATACCTTAACTTTCAAACATTCAAGTCCAAAAAGAGCAATTTTAAAACTTGTGCAGTGTGCTATATTCATTATTTTCTGTTTACATATGGACATTTCCCGCCCACCAGCTCAGATAATAAAACATTGTTATTAAACCTATTGTTCCAAATCAGGGTAAAGTAAGGGGATCTTTGTTAAACACTGATTCAATACATACTTGCTCAATAACAGATTTTTGGTTATTTATAATTACATTTCCTGCCAAACTGGACCCGACAGCTCGGATTATAAATCATTAACGTGATTTTACCTTTGCAAATCTGGGTAGAGATAGTGTTGAACACTGATCTGATCTTACTAGGCTTGGGCGGTATCCAAATTTTGATACCGTCAAACCTCCTCCCTATTATACCTCGGTATAAGGTATTACCGTGAATAATTAAAAAATTATGACGTAAGGCTCAGACAGCGTCACCAAACTGTTGGCTTGTGCCTAAACCGTTTACCAAACACTGAATACCAAACACTAATACTGAATACCAAACACTGAATACTGAAACAATAACAAAATAACATGCACAACAATATTAACAACTTTTATTAGCAACAAATAGCAGTTTATAAAACAGTGCAAATACAACAGTCAAACAGAATTAAATTAACATAAACATCCAGAACATATTTCGCGCAGAGACGCGCACACAAATCAATTAAATTAAATAACACCGCCTGAACAACTTTTAATAACAAAGAAGAGCAGCTTATAAAAAAGTGCAAATAGACCCACAGCAGTCAACCAGAGTTGAATTAACATAAACATCATCGATATTATAAAAAATATTACAAAGCAATAGTCCTAAACAACATCATTCGAATCTGTAAAGGGTCTATTTTTATTTGTATACACTCATAACAATGAAACCCTGTGCTTTTATAATAAGAAGAAAACAGACAGGGTACGCACTC
>JAZGTJ010019071.1:0-11095 GCA_036877575.1 Botia almorhae | reverse complement strand
ATTACGATATCTTTTGAACTTCAAGTTCTGGTTCCAGTTGAATCCATCTTTGTTTGTTTGTTTTGTGTTTTCTCTTTTCTTGCAGCAGCAATACAATCACAGTAGAAATACAAGTGTAAGGAGGCAGAGAGAGTTTGTAACTTTGTGCAATACCAATGCAATACCATCACTTATTATGCTGGAGTGTCAACAAACTGGTGTTGAATTATAATATATAATACAATATAATCATATATGTAGTATTAACAATTTCAATAATCATGGTTATTAATATAACGCTTTTTATTGGATTTAATGCACCAATGTAAAGGTCTAATAACTCTCGCGTTTCTGTTGTGGCTTATTAGCAAACAACACCGGCAGCAAACTCCAGCCGCAAAGTTAGTTTGGAATATCTATTATACTGAATTTAAGCCCAGATGCCAGTTTACAGTCTGCATCAGATAAGAGCAAACAAACAGACAGCAGCTTAAACAAATCTCCCACAGATCCTCAGCGAAACTCTCACCTTAGCGTCCCAGTCTTTATTCAGGTAATATATGCACGTGACACATCTCCCATCTCCATTAGGATTGTCCACATGCCGTACATATCCAGTTCCGTTGCCAGGGTAACATGCCACCATTGCCTGAAAGATAAACAGTAAGTGTTGCATTATGAGTGGACCAAAACACGCAACAAGAAACACACTCTCGCTCTCTCTCTTTCTCTACAGGAAGCTGTTGTTCAATGAAGCACTCCCTAAATATAAAATATAAACAGGAATATGAATATTTTACAAGCCCTTTGCTCATCATAAATCTGACCACGGAATGGTCAGATTATATTTTTAAAATAAATGAAGGACCCTAAATTTGGGTCCTTAAACTAACTCAAAGGCACGACATCCAAACACAACAATGAGAAAACAAATGCGAACGTGCTTCATTGTCATGAAAAAAATATAAATAAAACTCTTCATGACCTTTAAAACAGGTTTATAGGCCGTATGTTGTCTTACTGTTGCATATGTTTAAATTCCACCGGGATACTGTACGATATCACAGAGCACAAGCATGAATGACAGTGAAAACAGCTGGAGGTGATAACTGTGATCTTCTTAGCACTGTGATGATATCTGATCATCTTGTTGAATCTGGGTTATGAGGCTGAGGAACAATGAAGCCATTTTCTGAAGTTCTTCCTCCGCTGAGGTTTGCCCTTTAACACTCTTCCTCTGCCCCTCTTATTTTGCTCGCCGGATTAATGTGGAAAGTGTTAATTAATCAACAATGAAAATAGCACGGCACTGTATTTTTACACACGGACACATCCTTTATTTCACCGGGGAAGTGTTACAAAAGCTCAAGAAACAGAAAGAAGCTTATCCATCAACTCAAGACATGTGACCTGCATATGACCCTTGTTGTATTTCTAGGGCAAACAACATGAACTTCCTCTTAATTAGAGCTCAAAAATAACTTAAAAGCACGGACGGGATCTTCTTTTAGGTGTAAACATGTCAAACATTAAACAAGATCATGACCAAGCTCACCTTCACCTTTGAATCGTTAACAAAACAATTCAAGTACGCCTCACCACGCAGAGCAACACTTCCCAGAATCCTCTGCAGCAGAACGCTCTCATATCGACCCCTCTGGGAACTTGCATTTACCCTTTTTTCACTCTCTCCTGCACGTAGCCTCCGAAATCAGATCACTACACGTACAGTACGTGATCTGACGCTCTATTTTTATGCTCCACTAACACATTAGGGGATTTTTAGGCCTTAACTTCACCCTCGAACCCTTAACCTTACAGCATAATGTCAAAGGGACAGAGACGTGTTCCCCAGGGACACTAAATGCAGTATGTTTTTCCACAGGCGCTCTGTGTGTTTGTGTGGGGGGAATGGTTTGAATATCTGGTTTATGAGGACACAAATGTTTATAATGACGCGTGTGGAGCGTGTATAACAATGTAACACATGGTTTACAGGGACACTTCCTGTTTCCTCAAAATAAATCACTTTAAAAAAAACATACTAAACCGTGATTTCTTTGTTAATTAAAAAAGTCAAAAGCTTTCTGTGAGGGTTAGGTTTAGGGGATAGAATATACAGTACAGTATTAAAGTTGTTATGTCTATGGAAAGTCCCCACGTGTGTGTGTGTGCGTGTGTGTGTGTGTGTTGGCCCGGTCTGTAGAAGGAAGGTAAAATTTTTATAGACAAATCAAAAAAGACAAATCTTTTCTCCGACATTCCTTGGAATACTGTACTTACAGTTGTGCTCATAAGTTTATAGCTTCCCACAAAACGTTTTCACAACCCTTGCATAACCTGCAAGATGTTTAGCATTTAAAAAAAATGACATCACAGACCCTGACAAATCTGCTTAAAACAGTTATTAAAACAATATCACAGCTGTAATCACACACAATCACGTACAGCCATAACAGCAACATACTGCCATATCACAACAACATGTGATTGAGATGATGTGTCCACTGAGAAATGTCAACTTTGTCATAGTATCATTTTAGGGGTAAATGTGAGTGACATAAACAGTGACAGCTGTGCTGTCTTATACCAGCACTCCTGTAACTCTCATACTAACAGTCACACAGTCAAGTACTAAATAAAACACAATGCCATGTTTGTGATGTCTCATATGATCATATTTTTAAAAACATGACACATATTTTGCAGATTCTGCAAGAGGTGCGTAACATACACACAAGACGCTAAACACACACGCGCACACACACATCTGTTAACAGCAAGATATTGTATAGGTCTCTCGTTAACACCTCTCCTCTCTCCCTTATTTCCTGAGGCCTAGAATTTCATATTAGATTTCCTGAGAAAATGTGTCATCGTTCCCATACAAAGAGACAGTTTGGAAATGGTTTGGAAAGCCAATGAACTCCAGTTAGCAGTACTGGGGTGCGACCAACTGTAAATCCTCACTCAAGTGGAAGACAGGAATGTGAGGGTCACTGAAAGGTCAGGCCAGGGTCAGTCCGAGAGAAGATTATTGTTATTTTTTACTGCTGAGCTCATCAGCCATTTTCTATCACCCTCTGCATCTCAGCCTCTTGTGAAAGGATGTTTATGATAAGAGGTGTTTCAAACGCCCCTCAGTTTCTGTGATACGAGAAACATGAATGGAATTGCAGTATGCAGCCAGCCATTAAAAAAATGTCCATTTTGAAGCAATTTACTTGATACAAAAATGTAATGCTGTTGTATGTATATAAATTTACCGTACAATTTTAACTTAATAAAAGATAGGGATGAAATCAAAATTGTTTTATAAATGTATTTGATTAGACGCATTTTTGTTGATAAAATCAATACTGATCATCAATAATGATTTTACAACAAATAAAACATAAAAACATGATTAGTACAGTTGCCGTGGTAACCACAAATTAACTAGTTTTTGCAACAGCAACCATAGTTTAACCAGGTTATTTGTCGCAAAACTGTTATACAAACGGTAATTAATACGCCAAAAAAAAAAACTTTACTACATTTTTACTCTAAGGAAACTGTAATTGATTTTCACAAGAGAGATTAAATGCAGGAAAATGGAAACACAGAAAATGACGGAAAAAAACGACACGGAAATGAGCGAATTAAAAATGACTTGATTTTTGTGGGGCCCTCCAGTGTTTCCAGCCAAGTTTCTGTTGCCTGCGATGGCACGCAATGCACGAGGGGTCACAATACATGTGACGACATTTCGAGTGAAGTGTGTTTTCCTGGTGGCAGGTGCAAGAGCGAAGGACAGCATAAACAAAAGACAACGGGAGAGCGAGTGTGTGCTCACAGCGAGCAGCAGATGTAGTGGGAGAGGGAAACCAGCCTCAGACAAGCCAGAACAAAAAAGCGAGCTGAGGGCACTGACGCAATCCGCTAGCCCCCCACCTGAATGAGCCGCCAGAGATAAGGGTGAAATCGCTCAAGGTGCTTCGGTCGTTCAGGTGGGGGGTGAACACGACAGCCTACTGCGTCAGAGAGGGCCGAGCGCAGGGCACGCTGGGCTGAGAAAACAACCGGGCGGGAAAAGGTGGGTGGGGAGATCAGGCAGCAGGTTTTGTGTCAGGATGCCATGTCGGCACTCTCCCATCATCGCTCTCAAACATGCGTGACGAGGGAGGATGAGTGGAAGAGATGCCAGAGTCCCACAGCACAAAGACCATCTCAGAAGACAGCCTCAGCATGTGTGTGTGTTTTCAGCCCGCGAGCTTGTGACATCGTGTGCGCAAACGATTGTCCGTCTTTTTCACCTGACCTGAAATCTAATTATTTACAAAGGAAGCTGATTTTCATTTTCATCTTTCAGCTGGTAGTGAATGATTTAATAGACATTTGCATGAATGTGGCTAAATTAAACATTATAAAACCTCAATTCAAAGCTGGTTGTGTTACTTCTCCTGAACTGTAGTGGACACAAAATACTGACAGCAGAACATAAGAAAGTTCCCCAGTTATCATTTAACACACATTCTTCTTCAATAGTACATAAGAGATGTTAAACAAACGTTGCTACAACAATTCAGCCAGTTTCTCTTTAAGAAAATACAGTGTCATCACATGGTCACCCGTAGGTTGTTCAAGAAACATTCCTTTAACATTGCTAGAGTCTGGGCTTGTCTCTTAATCTCTATCTCTACAACAGAGATTTGATTCGTTTTCCTGCAGTTTGTGTTTTCCTGTAGGAGACTCTCTCGGGTTTTTAACATGTCGTCTCCTTCGTGAGCGTGTGCGCGGAGCATACGGCCGACACACAGCTGTTCTTAAAGTGTTCTGTAAAATGTAGCTGCTGGACTTTAGCCAGACAAACTGCATTCTAAAAGTTGAGCTACGTGCAGAGCGTGCCGCTGCGCTGCTGTTTCTTCACTGAGACTCTGACAGACTGACACCACGCTGCCGCGTTAGCAAACGCTCGGCTCCTTTAACTGACAGTCAAGGGCTGCAACTAAAAATCATCTGCATAAATGCAAACGAACAAAACAATCATACAGTAAAATACATGCCAAAGCACATAAAAAAAACATCAGCTGCACACTTGACAAACGTGTTACCAAACGGTGTAACGGGCTTTGTTATATTATAATAGTTTATTGCGAAGTGTTTTAGACGAGAGCATGTTAAGGGCTACAGGTGTTTTAGACATCAGTTTTTCTCACCCACACGCCGCAGAAAACAAACTCACAAGACCTCTGTTGATGGCACGCGAGGTTCCCTGACATATAAGGGCATGAAAAATATAGATGTGGACACAATGAAACATTATAGCGCCGCCCAGAGTGGCAAAAGCATCCAGAGCTACGTGTGCTGAGAACTGAGAACTGGTTCTGATCCAGTATCACGGTATCTCCAGCCATGAGATATAAAAGTTACCACTTGACAATTCATTTTCTTGTATTCCTCGTGATGACAGCCAGACGTCGGCCAATCAGGAGGCAGCAAACCGTCTTGACCAAAAACAGACGACAATGAAACTACGCAAAAACGAATACACAATTAGCTATATATTTATATAAAACAACATTCCGTGTATAAATCACTGAAAATTGCTTAATTGAAAAGTCAAGATCGGTTCTATTGTTAAAAAAGAAAATCACAATTTTTATTATCTGTTATTTTTATTATGTATAAGTTCCCTGCTTTCTCTGCACATCTCCTTCCCTCTGGTTTCCATTTCATGTCTCACTAATGTCCAGATATATTCTGTCTCTCTGATGCTGAACTGAAACAACAATAGTGAACAAGCACAAAGACCGTTTATGGCTTTATATCAATGCAGAACATAAACATGTGATCCGTTCATTGTGTCTTCTGTAACAGACTCCAGCTGATTCTGTCATTCACCTGCTGAGTATCCCGAATGACTCCGGTGAACATCTGAAGCTACAGGAAGTCTCATCACCTCCCATGAAGCTTTCTGTTATTTACTCTACAACATCCTGTTCATTCGGCCAATCGCTTGACTTTGATTGAGCACAACTGTATTCTATAGACATATTAGGGGTGGTTGGTCAATGATGGACTAGTCAACGATTTAACTAACAATTGCTTTGAATGATGCAACTTATAGCATATATAATATACGTGTGTGTGTGTGTGTGTGTGTGTGTATACACAAATATAAATTACTATATATATTTAATAAAGAAATGCTTTGCATTAAGACAGTTTGAGTGTTAAACCATCTTGTAAAATTCATTCTCTATACAGCAACACTACAGTAGTACAGTCACTACAATATAGTACAGTACACATTTAGTACAGTCACTACAAAATAGTACAGTACACATTTAGTACAGTCACTGCAATATAGTACGGTACACATTTAGTAGTGACTCCTTTTTCATTCAGCTTTTGATGTCTCTCCAACATATGTCAACAGCTTAATATTTAACACTCCAGCTTGACAGACCAATCAATCATGTACGTGACTGACCAGACAGTCTGTCTGTTTACTGTAATGTACAGAAAGAGAGACAGAGAGAAAGAGAGAGAGAGAGAGAGAGAGAGAGAGAGAGAAATAACATGTAACCTAACAGAAAGAGAATGGTTGTACGTGCTCACATCCAATATCAAGTGTGCTCTGATTAAAGGCAGAGTTCACCCAAAAATAAAAATGTACTCATGTACCCTCATGTCATGCCAAGACTTTTTTCATCAGTGGAACATAACTAAATATTTAGAAAAATGTCTCAGTGGTTTTGTGTCTATACACTGGAAGTCAACGGGTGCCACTGTTGTTTGGTTACAAAAATAAATATACAAAAATATATTCTTTTGTATTTCTCAGAATAAAAAAAACAAAATCATACAGGTTTGAATTGACACGAGGGTGAGAAAATGATAATGAGAATTTTCATTTTGGGATGTACTATCCCTTTAAGAGACTCTTGAAAGGTGTTTCAAATCACAAATGGCTTCATCGACATCTCATTCCCTGTGGCTCTGAAATGCACGTATGGATAAGACCCAAACACACACCTGCGCTGGAAACCCAAAGGACTCCACAGGCTACGTGACTTAAGTCAAGTCCAAGCACACAAACATGCCCATCAGCAATAAGGAACTTGGAGCTGATCTTGCCTAAACTGCAGAGACTCTTGCATAATCAAATTTCCCATACGGTGTAAGTGTGCGTGTTCACAGCAGTGAGGAAAAGATGAACGGTTAAAGGTTAACGGTTTGTCCAAATGTGGTCCCAGGCGTTTCCCTGACCCGGTGAAATATGAGAACCAAGCTGGTAGTGGTTAACTTACAGACCGATCAGTAACTGATGACTGAAGGCCGAGCTTCCACAGGAAGCTCCAGTTTAAAACACAACGGTCAGCCTGACATTCAAAAGCGCAGAAAGTTCAAGAACAATGGAAAAATCTAGAGGAGAGAGCTGAGTGTGCATAGAAAAGTCTTCAAAAAACTCAAGTGTGAGAGTCACCACAGATTCAGTCAGTAATTCAGTTTCATGTGTGAATCAGGCTCAACTCATCATACTGAGAATACCAAAGCAGGTGACCGAAGGCTGATATTTACCCCAATTCTTTAAAGGTAGAGTAAGCAATTTGAGAGAGATTAACAACAGCAATCCATCTTTGAAAGCATAAGATCCCGCCCCTTTGTTTAAAGCGATCTCCAAAGACACGCCTCCTCCATAAGTGAACAGAGGTATGCAAATATATCAGACCGAATGCAATGATTGGACGAACGTTTTATGGTTGTGTGCCTTCTACAGAAGACATGCAAATGTATAAATATATTTATACTGCTTTACTTAGTGATTGCTATGAAGATGTGAAGAGACTTTAAACCAGCATAACAAAACAATTTCAGAGAAACTTTTTGGTTATTTATGATGTGTGATGACTCAAGGTATTAAAAATCATGGTGTCATTAAGATTTTTAAGCAGCTCCTCCATAAACACAGGTGTGGACACGTCCCACCATCACCCGAGGGTCAAAGGTGAGGCCTGACCACCGAAAGCAGCCCGGATCGGAGTCCAAACATAATCTCTTGACTGCAGAAGGTGTTCATGTGCCGGTCACCTGACACCTGCCATATGTCACACACTGTTATGTGCATGCAGGCACGCACGCACAATTTTATACAGTGCCATGCACGGCTGCCATTTACAAAAACGTTTGCTTAAAGAACATTCAAACAAACCTTCCAATGATCCATGACTTAATCAACAGTGAGCTCTGACCCTTTGACCTTATTCTGTACTTAACAGAAAAGTTTTTCTGATAGTGTTTTAATTATTTAAGCTAGAGGGCTTCCCTGAAACACGTGCATAGGAAACTGTAATAATGACCCTCTATCATTTAACATAAACTCAGAAGAATGACACATATGCTATACAGATTCTTCAAAGGTTCGTGCAGCGTGTAAAATCATCAACCTTCTCTAGTTCTCTAGCTTTAATTCTCCTCACTGTCTCTTACCTTCGTCCTTCCGTTGATCCTGTAGTTGCACAGTTTACCGTTACAGTGCCGGATCAGATCGTCCATGCGGCTCATGAGAAACGCTATCCGCTCACAGCCCGGCTCCTTCCCATCCACCCAGGTGATCTTATCCCCCCGTATATCCTTGGACGAGTCGCTCCTCTGGCTGACCAGCTGTCCGTCCGTGAAGCCGCCGGCCAGGTAGAGGGCTCTGACATCCTCCAGAATACGGCCTCCGATCTCGTCTCCGAGGAAGTTGTCCACCACGCACATGCCGTGTTTGTTCATGCAGGGCACGATATAGTCCGTGGCCAGTTTCTGAGGAGGGGACCGCGTCTGTCCGTTGGGTTTGGAGCTGTTGGACACGCTGCACCCGGCGGGTTTACTGTCAGACACCGAACCCGAGCCGGCGGGGGACTCGATGTAATCTTTCGTTCTTTCTCCGCCGTCAGAGTCACTTTGAGAAGCGTTAAGTTGTTTCGTTTTCCCCGCGATGCGTTCTTCAGCTGGCGGTGGCTCGGGGTCCGTCTGCGGCGCGCACAGTGCACTCTGCTGCTGCTTGTCGGCCTCCTTGCACACTTGCTTGTGCTTCTTCCAGTCTTGTTTCTGATGCTCTTTGCTGCAGTAGAAAGAGCTGCGACACCGGCCGCACTTCATAAGGTTCTCCATTTTCCCGCAAAGCTCGCAATACTGCCGCTCTCTCTCCAGGGTCTCGCTTTCCCGTGACTTCCCCTCCATGTTTACGCACTCTCAAACCGGGCGCTGTATGTCCATGTACTAATGCCACCGCTTACAGTATCACCCCGCAACTTCACCGTAAGGATCAACAACCGAATTGGAAATGAACGCTATCCGTGCACCGCCGCCGCGCAGTTTCATTCCAGTTTTTATTCCCGGATCTCTCGCAGGGTTTGACAGCGGGAAATGTGAAGCTCTCACATTTCCGAGGCATTTATATTTTGACACTTGGGAACTCTCAGCGCAACCCGCGAGTCGGATGGAAGCGCATGGCGCCGGCCGTTCCTTTTCTTCAGCGCTCAGCGCACGTCAACCATCTGCGCATGCGCACTTGATGCGTCTAGACAGCGCAGTGGGCAGCGGTCACACGTGCTTCTTACTGTTGTGTACGGGCAGAATTATTGTGCCTGCATTGTACAAAGATAATACAAAGATAAACACAAGCAGCAAAGAAACGGTCCAACGGTACATTAACATTTTATTACAGAGTGTAGGCTTATGTTAGTGTACATTTTACAAAATGTGCAATAATGTCATGTATTTTATAATTGTCCTATTTTTATTATTATCTCTATACTGTTGTTTCTTACGTTTGGCAATATGTCATTTTGTAAAGTAGCTTTGTAGCGATGCAAACTTGTAAAAGGCGCTATAGAAATACATTTGAATTGAATTAAAATCACGATACTTATACCAGTTATAGCAGTGTGTTTTACATCACTGATGTGTTTCTGTCATAAAACAAAGTTTATATTAAATCGCGCTTAATTGTGCTGTATTAGATAAGGCTATGGTCTTAATAAGTGCAGTGGTCAGATAAGCGTGACCAACGGTTGTTTTAACAACAAAATTGTTGCTTTTAAAATGCAAATGTTGGGTTATCTTATTCAAACAGATTAATCATTTATGGGACGTTTGGGAAACACAATTTGTTTGCAAATTGTATCTAAAGTATTCAGACTTTAAATGCAACACGTTACAGCAGAACAGACATTACATGCTAAATGATTTTATGTCGTAATTGTATATTGTGCCAGTATGTTCTGCAATGCCGTGATGCTGACAGTTCTGTTCTATGTAACAGATTCTCTTGACCTCGCTGTGGTTTTGAGGGCCAGGAGTGGGCGGGGCGTTTGGCTGTCAGTTCTTGGCATGGCTGGTGTTTGGAGTCATTTATCACAGAGAGCTTTGTTGGGATTACTGGCCCTCCGAGCTCTGATACACACACAGGACATGTTTATTTACAATACCAGTGCGAGTGTTTGGGTGTGTGTGTGTGTGTGTGTGTGCATGCTTGCCCAGCAAACAGGGAACGTTCTCAGAACATTGGCCAAAGTTCTCTAAAAGTTCTCTCCAAGTTATCGGAAACATTCTTGCAGTAACGTTAGCAGAACCTTTTTTAACATAATATATATCATATATTAAAAAATGTTATTCTTAAGTTGTTAATGGAACGTTTTTAAAACTACATAATTAGTAAAAGTTTAAAAGTTGGAAGTTAACATTCTTATAACCAAGCAATAATGTTAATACAACATCTAACAAGATGTTTGAATGTTCAAGAACATTCAAGGTAACATTTTTGTTTTGTAATGGAAACATTAGGGAAACGCTCTTACAACCTAAATTTGTTAGCTGGGCGTCCGTGTAGTTACAATCACTGCATCTCAGACCATGACTGCTGCTGTAATACAGTGTATTTGGCTTCTTAACCAGGACTGGTCCTCACTGCTGTCCCTACTGAGGGCTATCCCAAGCCTGAGGCTATACATGTATATAAAGCCCATCCAGGCTTGATAGATAAAATGATAAATGAGTCTGGCTTGCTGTCTTTGAAGGAGGGGTTTGTTCCAGAGTCTCAGCTCGAGCTCCGAGCTCATAATTGTACAAATAACAGTTTATG
>JAZGTJ010019070.1:0-11097 GCA_036877575.1 Botia almorhae | reverse complement strand
GCCTTGCTCAAGGGTCTCACCTCAGTCGTGGTATTGAGGGTGGAGAGAGTGCTGGTAATTCACAATCTCCACCTACAATCCCTGCCGGACCTGAGACTCGAACTTGTGTCTGAATATTGAAAGGAATGAACATATCTTGAGTATTGTGGCCATTATCACTAAACTTGCGACACAGCTTCTTGTCCAGACCCTTGTCATTTCTAGGCTGGACTACTGTAACGCTCTGTTGGCTGGCCTTCCAGCGTGGCCACTTAAACCACTACAACTGATTCAGAATGCAGCAGCTTGACTTCAAAAAGCCTAAAAGAGCCCATGTCACACCTCATTTCCCTTTACTGGTTACCAGTTGTCGCACACATCATATTCACTCGCACACAAAACCATTACTGGCTCTGCAACAACTTCCCTTACACATCAAACTCATACAGGCATTCCAGATCCCCACGGTCAGCGAATGAATGTCGTCTTGCCCTCACTTGCTGGCGGGTCCATCTTCACTATTCCTCACTGGTGGAATGATCTTCCAGACTCTGTTCGGTCTGCTGCATCCCTCACTACATGCAAGAAACAGCTAAAAAACGGTCTGGTCCATGAATACCTGACATGAGTATGAATAATTCTGTACTGCTCTGTCATTACAGGCATAGCCTCTATCAAGCAATGAAATGTTGAAAGCTTGGTAAAGTGTAACTGCGCACGGCAGATGTTACTGCCTCCTTATATTCATTGTTTTCCTCACCTTGTAAGTTGCTTTGGATGAAAGCGTCTGCCAAATGCCTAAATGTAAATGTAATTATCCTGTCTGTATTGTCCTAAGGTCGAGTTTAGTGGAGTGTGCTCTTCCTTCACTTCAGCTGTGTTTATTAAACAAGATCACTTTCTGAAATGTCAAATAAAAACATTTGGTTATGGGTAGTACACACTCAGTAGTGAACATCTGGATGAGAGTGGGGAAATGAGTCGGGATGCTTGCTTTTCATCTTCAGCATACTAAAGCAAAATGCTTGTGTTTTATGCTCGCTTTCACCAAATTATAATATTTACATTATGGTCCTATAATTATAGTTTTGTCATTTTTGGGGAGGGTTTTGATGACCTTTTATGGTGATGAAAAACATACACCTGCAAAATGTAGCTGTAGCCTTGAACTCCCCCACACACAGTTCACAGAGTTCACAAAATATTTACTCCACCAAGAGGTTTTTATGCAAAAACATTAAATGGAGTGAGTAATCCAAAACTGAACATGCTTGTGTAGCTTGGAACGCACGACAGACAGACAGACAGATAGAAGAGGGGGGGTTTCCTGCACCACAAACTACATCACTGTTGATGTTTTTAAACATTGTTCCATTAGATGTACACGTTTTGTAAACTTAACTGTCTTAAGGATATTTCCAATTTTAATATGGAAACGAGAACTCTACGTGTGTGACCCAAAGCAGTAAAATGTAGTAACCAAACCTAAATAAAGACGAAGATAAAGATAAAATAAAGAAATATTCTGGATGATGTTGTGATGTTCATGTTCAAACAGGCTTCACGTTTACACTTCACTCCTCCTATAAACTGACGGACAGCAGAAGAAGGATGTAGAAGAGGCTCTTTTGTGATGTCTGTAATGTTTGTGTTACAGTTACAGTGTCAGTTATTGCTCATTCCTAAAGCTCTTGAATTTTCATGCTTGTAGGCTATTATCTATGATCATCACTGCTTTGATTATTCAGGGCGTAATCCAGCTGTCTTTACAGTCATTATGTAAGTACATTTTTATGGCAGGCCAGACAGTTAAGTTGGGAAGCTCCCTTGTCTTCATCTTGGCTTATGTGTGTTCTCACTGAACACAAGACTGAATACTACACAGAACTGATACTACACATTTCCTGCTTTTGATGTGTGAACAAATGATGCAACAGAACACCAAACCCAAACCTCATGCTCACATTAGATAGAGTGCAACTATGCTGTTCTCCAACGTTTGTGTTGAAACAGTCAAATAACCAAATTTGACATTCTGTACTTGTGTCTCATAGTCATCAAATTAAATCACAGAAGATTTAATGACTCCACAGCAAACAAAACATTTTCTTTGCTGTCCAGGACTTATGGAGGGCACTGTATGTTACCTTTCATGGGCTTTGTCAAGTAAAACTAAACAGGTACTGAAGATGTAATGTATCTCTGAGGCTTTCAGCGTGGGTGGATGGTAAAGATCTTGTTTTGTTTGGTGTTGTGGGGGTGCGGCTGGAAACAGGGGGCTGTCAAGTCGTACACTTTACATGTAGGCGTCATGTTTATCCAGTTTGCTTGCAGGGAAGTCTGTGATTTCTCAGAAAAGTTCTCTGGAAATTTGCTCACTAAGTGCCTTGAACTCGCTTCTGTAAATTGTTTGTTCAAGAAGCCTTTGCGTAGGTGAATAAAAGTCACCAATTGCGTCTCTACATTAATTAGTGTATAAAGGAAATGAAAGCATTCAGCGACTCATGCTTGTACTGCACAGTTTTGTAATGTGAATCATATATGGAACTCGCAACATTTTTTAGCATGTTGGAGATTGGTCGGGACTAGTCGAACTAGCCGATTTCCAGTTGTCAAGTCAGGTGTCTGAGTAATACAGCGGTTATTTTCCAGTATCATATAACATTGATGTTTTGATTATGTTCTGATATAGTGAACAGGTTATTGAACTTGCATTATTGGACAGATTTGACTTAGTTTGCTGTGTAATGCAAAAGAACTTAAAACTTTATGATGGTTGCCGGGGCAATGCAATCTGCTGCTTCTGTGGTTCACAATAGTTTAAAACGTTCTAAGTTCTGCCTAAATCTTTTACTTTCTGTGTTATTTTTTTTAGCCTCATTTTACTGAACGATAACCAGCTGTGATCTATCCAAACAGCTAGTAATGAGAGCCCAGATAACCGGGAATGTTTTTAAAACGCTGGCTAGAAGATAAATGTTAGAAGATTAATTTAAAGATTAGTTTAATTTAAATTTAATTTAAATTTAAAGATTAATTAATGTCATTTGCAAACATTCGACAAATGTTAATATAACATTTTTCTTCAATTGTTAGTGCAACATTAAAAATATAGCAGAATTAAAAACGTTTAAACAACAGTCTTATAACCAAGGCTATAACATTAGTACGACATCTAAAAAACTGAAGGATATAATTAATATAATCAAAATAATATTAACATCTTGTTACTTAATCGAAACAACAGAGACATGTTTTTACAACCTAAACTTGTTGGCTGGGAATCTGAGATGATCTCGGCTTGCAATATTTACAACTTGAATTTTGGAAATGTTGAGACATTTTTTTTTAAATAAATTGATAACAAAGATTTTCAAATCACATGAGCCAATATTGGATTTACAATAGAACAGATAACAAATGTTTAAAATTTAAAAATTGTATGCACAAAATGAGCTCATTTTAAATTTGATGCCTGCTACAGGTCTTAAAATAGTTGGGCATCGAGGTTATAAGTTTCTGGAGTTTTGATGTTGGAATTTGTTCCTATTGTTGCCTGATATAAGTTTCCAGCTGCTGAGGAGGTTGTGGTCGTCTTTGACATATTTTTCGTTTAATGATGCACCAAATATTCTCTATAGGTGAAAGATCTGGACTGCAGGCAGAACAATTCAGCACCCAGACTCGTATAACTACAAAGCCATGTTGTTGTAATAGCTGCAGTATGTGGTTTTGCATTGTCATGCTGAAATACACAAGAGCATCTGCAGATGGCCATCTGGAAGTATCTGGAAGTATTCCTGGGCCCATTTAGTAATGCCAATGACAGAATCATGGCCTTGTCCCTCACACACAGAGATTTCTCCAGATTCTCTGAATCTTTTGATGATGTTGTGCACGGGAGGTGATGAGATTTTCAAAGCCTTTGCAGTTTGACGTTGAGGAACTTTCACAGATTGGAGAGCCTCTGCCCATCTTTACTTCTAAGAGGCTCTGCCTCTCTATGATATACTTTTATAGCTAATCATGCTACAGACCTGCTGTCAATTAACTTAATTATTTGCTAGATGTTCTCCCAGCTGAAACTTGTCAAAAAACATTTGAGACCTGTAGCAGGCATCAAACTTGAAATGAGCTTATTTAGTGGATTAAAATGTAAAATTTCTCTGTTTGATCATTTGTTATGTTATCTGTGTTCTACTGTAAATAAAATATTGGCTCATGTGATTTGAAAGTCTTTTTTATTTATATTTTTTATTTAATATATTATATATTTTATTTATATGGTTTTTATTTTATTCAGATTTAAAAAACGTCTTAACATTTCTGGAATTCGGCTTGTTTTCTCAAGAACAACAGAGGCTGACATACTTTTATCCAATCTAACACTGCTTTTATTACCACACATTAAACAACAATGACAACAGTTTGTGCCAGTTGACAAATATGTATCAACTGAAATGCCATCAGCCTTAAGTACAGCGCACACTGAATGAACACACCACCCATTATTAAATGGGCCTTACAGAAATGAACTTAGTTCTTTGATACAGATAGTAAAGATTCTCTGTGTAGTTAACACCAACATTACGTTCAGTCCCAGAGGAGAACTAGTCCTCACTTCAGTCTGCTTTCTGTCTCTGTTTATTTCTCCACAGTTTTTACAGTTACAGTACAGTTTGCTTACTGGGAGACTATTGACACCTGTTAAAACACAAATAATGTCTTATTACACGTCTACAACAATCCAGCTAGAATTCCTGAATTCTTGTGTTAGCTTAATCTGTAAAGTGAAAAATATCCTCCAGGTTTTATACTTTATTCCAACATGTTAACATTTGTGTAAAGCTGTTTTGTAACGGTGCACCTTGTAAAAAGCGCTATAGAACTGTATTGAATTGAGAACGGAGAAAACCATGTAGTTTAAAAACGTTGCCTCTGGAAACTCGGGAAAGTGTGAGCACTTCAAGCACAAATGGAACATTGGGATCAGGAAGGTGAAGTATAGAGGCAGAAGTGAAGCGGAGCTTGAAGTCATTGAGAGGGCATCTAGCACAGCCACAGCCACAGGACAGTGACAGGGTATCAGAGGTAGCTCATGTTTTCAAGCTAGATCAGCACCACAATCATTAGGAATCAAGCCTTACTGATTATGGTACACATTTAAAAGGTCCTGTGGTATTTTCTATACAGGTGGTAGACTGACTGAGAAGTAGAAATGTACTCACTCTAGGAGTGGTTTGCTGTGGAGGTGAAGTTGGGCAGGTCGCTCTCAGATGTCCAGCTTGGCCACAGTATAGACATAGACGCTTTTCCAAATGATGCTGACGCTCTTCAGGGGATATGTGTGTACATCCAACCTGCATTGGCT
Organism: Botia almorhae; assembly: GCA_036877575.1. Taxonomy (NCBI): domain Eukaryota; kingdom Metazoa; phylum Chordata; class Actinopteri; order Cypriniformes; family Botiidae; genus Botia; species Botia almorhae. The sequence goes on along the minus strand of JAZGTJ010019070.1, from coordinate 5,747 downwards.
CAGGGTCATCAGAATGAGAGGTATAGCAGATGACCAGATTGATGAATCGATCCATCATGGCAAGCTAGTTCAGATTGCATCTCTGTGTTTAATCTCTTCCGAAACAGGAGCTTTAATGCATCATACACCCATACTGTTTGAGCAGCTAGCATGCAAACAGCATATTTGCTAGCATGTATCCAGCGCATATTCTGCTGCTGTGTTTCTCCCCTTTCTAAGGGGGAGCAACTGATTGCTGGGGTTCCCCCCCACAGGGTGCTCAAACACTTCTCATAGCTGCTGAATGAACACATTAAACGGCGTGGCCTTGGGACCCTGGTAAGACCATGCTGCTGTCGCCCAGTCTAAAGCTTTCCGTGTTAACAGAAAGCAAACCGAGCAATCTTGTTATCGCCTGTGAGATACAGCAGAGGTTGTTTGTTAAAAACAGATAATTATAAGAAATTATATACAGTATATAAGAAATACCTTGAACTTAGCTGGTGATCCATCAAATTTCTCAGGGAAGGCTAGCCAAGGATTAGCAGTGATGTTATTCATAGAAACTGGATCGGACACCTGGTTGGGTTGGGGAATCAGCAGTGCAGGGCTTGGTGCGGATGCACAGAGGTCCTGTAGCATTTTCACCAGCTCCTCCATTAGCTTGGTTAGCCAAGATAGCTGTTGTTGATGCTCAGCAAGAGCATTTGCTTGATCTGACACTTCAGAAGACCGCCGATTAATAACTGCTGGATCCATAGTTGGTGAAGGCTTCTGTAATGGAGACCCAGAGACCGCAGGATGAAGATCCATAAGCGGTTTATTGAAGCAATACAAGATCAGGGATCAGTTCAAACAATTAGTAGCAGCATAGGCACAACGGCAATTGTGGTCAAAACAGGGAGGCTGTTGGGGCAGGTGGCTTACAGACGTAAATCAAATACTAGGCAGAGGTCAAGGGTCAAGACAGACAGCAAGGGTCGATAAATAATAATCAAAACTAGGTCAAAGTACCAGAAGAGATAAACAGGATAAATGCTCAGTAATGTGGGCAAATACAAGACTTTGCACAATATATAGCGGGCTTAAATGTCTGTGTAGTGGCTGTTAGGTGTGTACACAATCCGTCTGGGAATTGTAGTTTGGGTTCATATTCAGGGGAGGAAGACCCCCGGTAGCCCATGGAGGAATCAGCAGGGATGGAATGCGTGACAGAATCATTTTTTGTGTGGTTTATTATTTCTGTATATACAATGTGTAAAATCACCTACTTTGCCAATCTGATGTGTAAATAAGAATTTACATTAATTAATTAAATAAATTTAAGCAGATATTCTCATTGTGTGAATGGTCAGATTACAGTAGTAGTAGATGCCATGATTATTTGTGACGTGACTGTAACATCACAGAAGTGCAGTCAAGATCTACAGCTGTGTGTGAACCCACTCGTGCACACTAACACACACACACACACACACACACAACATTAATGTCGTGACCACTGATTGGGTGAATGTGTAAATACAGTAATCCCCTCTCATGGAGTCTCATGTTATCTCATGAGATCAGCATGTTTGTGGCGACATGCTCCATGTAGTCATTTACTCAGCGCTCTTTCATCCTACATTTGTTTTGATGCGTATCGTTAAAATACATTTTAATTATATATAAAATTTCATTGTATTATCACACTCCAAATGTAACTTTTTTTTATTATGTTTATTTTAGGCATGGAGATGTACTGTATTCCTCCATGCATGAAATAAAATGATAAAAATTGAGTGTGAATTGTAAACATGTCTCACTCCAGATCACTTCAACACATCTGTCTGTGACGCATCAGCATTTGTAAAGCAGGAAGAACTTTTAGATTTCCTTAAACCAATCCCACCCCACCCACCTCTCAGAAGCGCTGAGCTTGACTGTGTGCCATCTACCTGCCAGGGAGCGAGTCTGAGGTTTCATTCAACACCCACTGAGTGAAACTGAAAACTTTACACTAACTGACACGGTTACTAACAGACACTTTACAATCCTCTGTAAAGTAAACAAGCTCTGTGCTGTAATCACACACTGTAGAGCTCTGGCAGGAGTTTTGTGTGAGAATTAGCAGGAAAGCCACAGATCCTGATCAGACTGTGTACAGGTACAACAGGAGCTGTAGCCCAGCACGCCTGGTCTTGTCAAGCATACCGTTTTCATCAGATGTGTCGTCACATCCAGAGAGAGAGAGAGAGACATATTACAGTATGGACTAATGTGTGTATTGTACTTTTCCATTGAGAAGTTACAAATGAGAATTTTAAAAACACATTTGACAATACTTGGTATAATCATTTTGTATGTTTAAAGGGCAGCTGCTTATCTTTTTCTGTTTAAATGTGAGAAATGTAAAGGTTGTTACTAAATTGTCTTCACAAGCATCAGATCTGGCAACAGTTGCTCTTAGATTAAACACACCAGTGAAGCTGTTGCTTCTAAACCACAAATGAAATGATTTGTAGAGCTCACAGAAATCGGACACATTAAGCGTTTGGTCCCGCCTCCTGCTGCAGTAAAACACACATGCACAGGCGGTAGACCCTCTATTCCACAGTTGGCTGGTGACCGAAGAACTTTGAATCCACCGACTGACAGCTGAACGGAGAGAGAAACCACAGAAGCAGCCTGCAGGATGTCTGAGAAGAGAGAGAGTAAAGAAGGAAGAAGGGGAGATAAGAAAAAGGATAAAGAAACGGGGAAAGCAAACAAGTCTGACGGCTCTCCACAAGGTAAAGTTCTTCTGGGTGGTGTGGATGGATGGGCAGGTTCTCTGTATAACATTCACAGTTCAGCAGTTCCTCAGATCAGCAAACTTCATCCATGTTTCTCAGCTTACAGGTGTTGTAATCCACTCTGACGTTTGCGCACATGTGACTCTGTCAAGAAAATAAGAACAAAAATGTGTGTAACCATTAACAGGCACACTGGCAGGAGAAACGAGTCTGGTTACTTAACAACAGCCGTGCCCAGGTCGTTACATTTGCGTTTGATCGGGGTGTTTAGTTAGTTTTTTTTGATTAAACAGGGCTTTGGGTAACGATTATTTGCATGTATGTTTGTCAATCAGGCCGTTTTTAGCTGTAAGCAGATCAAGGGGCCGTTTGGGGCCCCTGAACCACTAGGGGGCCCCACAAAGCAAGTTTTGTTTAAACTGCTTTAGTGTACATAGTTATTTCTTGTTCATAATCATTTAACTGTTCATTTGTAAAGTTGTTTGTTAATTCCTTTGTTTTGTGTAGTTAATCTATTCAAATTTTAAAATAAAATATACAAATTAGTTGAAGAGTGTTGTGTCAATATTAAGTGTATCTGTAGGATTTCACTTAAATGCACAGAAACCGCCCTGTAGTTAATGTTTAATATATTTTATGGCAGATGTGACACATTGTGAACTCGCGTCATATATTCTCAGAAGAAATCAGTTCAGATTTCTCCGTTCTGATTCATTTACAGACGTAAACATGTTCACGCAAGCTGAAGACGAGTATCGACACTAGTCGCTTCTGTTGAGGAGACTGTGGGGGTGTTAGTGAAACTGAGACACTGACGTTTATCAGTTCAGTATAGAAACTTCAACTGAGGATGTTTACACACACACACACTATTTCAATTGAATTTGACTTCTAATGTTTTTATACACAGCTAGTTATAAACAATATAGGCTGATCCTAACCCCAACACTAAACTTTCTGCTTTTTTAAAATCAAAAATGTTTTGAGGTGTTCCTCAGATTTGTCAGGTTTTGCTCAGTTTTGGGTACATATTTGTCCCCAATGGTTACGTAAACCCTCTCTCTCTCTCTCACACACACACACACACACTGATGATGATTTCCATAGGCAATAAGTAATGGTTTCAATGCTGAGCTACATAAACACAGCGGCTGCTAATTAAAGATTAAACATGTCATTTCATGGCTTACAGCAGTGGATGGATTGTATTATTGGATGCTTGTATTAGACGGTGTTGTAAATAAAGAGAACATATGTTGTTAATGTTCAGCCTTTTTGTGTCAAACGATTAGTGGAATTTGTTCATTGGTCATGTGATCTGTGACACCTGTGTGACTTCACCTTGTTAAAATCATGGCAAGAAATGACAGAGTCATGTCTGAGAGAAAGTGTTTGTTTGTTTTATTCAAAAATAAAACCATTAGCACATTTAGCTATTATTCTTCTCACTATATAGATAAAGAATCATAAAGTGACTCTGCTGGGTTTAGAGCTGTATAGTAGTAAATCCCTTTGTCAGGGATAGAATGCAAGTAAAACATTTTTCTAATACTATATATCATTTATATCAAAAACATTATTCTTAAGTAGTTGGTGGAAGCTTTAAAAACATTAAAGTTTGAATAACATTCTTATGACCAAGCAATAATGTTAATGGATGTTTTGGATGTTCCCAAGTTGTATAAAATAACATTTTTAAATGTTTTGTTACTTAATGATAAGAACGTTACGAAAACGTTCTTACAATCTAAAACTGTTCTATGTGAGGATGTTCACCAATGGATTTGAGACCCGATCAGCTTCCTGTAAAGTCTCTGTTGATGATCTGTTTGTCTGCATCTCACATTAGAGCAGGAATTCTTCCCTCGCTGTGAATGCGCACAGGAATTTACAGCCTGATCCGACTCCCATTTGCAGCCTAAAACCCAGTGTAGGCGTTTCCCCAGAGGGAGTGTGTCTGTGACATACACAGACAGCTGAAGGGACGACTGGACTGTAAGACAGCACCAGTTCAGAGCAAACACAGAGACACACACAGAGATTCTGACTTTGTGCTGCAAAAGCTTGTAAGATTTGATGTACTGTGTGAAACTGGACTGAGGAAGAGGGTCATGGCAAACAAACACTATCTGAGTAAAGTATGAATCCTTGACTTCCTGACACACTGATCAGATCAAAGGTAAAGAAGAAACCAGAACACGACCACTTCACCCAAATATGCCCTGCTTGTGTTTCAAGATCTTTAAACAAATTGTTAAATTAGACACAATGACATCAGAAATGTTTAACAGACCTTGACATTTTTTCTTTTGCCTTTACTAGGAATAGTTTAAACATTTCAGTCCTAGTGGCAGGACAGATCCTGTAACGCTGAAGATTTTTGGCAGGACGTACTGCTGATCGAACAATGCCAAACTTTGTCAAACATTGAGTTCCTTCACAAATCAATGGACACGTACTTTGTTCATTAGTCATTTGTGGTTATGATTAGATTTACAGACATGTACAACACCACCTGCTGGTTTGGATGAACACATTCATTTATCTCCAATATAAATGCGTTTTCTCAGATGGATTTACAGGTCAGCTGTATGATCAGTGATGGTTTAGGTAAAATGATGATTAATAATAGTGATTATGACAGTGACAATGAGAGTGTGTGGTCGGTGTTTCTGTGAACATGATAGTCAGTGATATCACTTGATATCAGATGTTATACACATGAGACACGTTACACACACACACGTGTTAATGTTGTGTTGTGTATATTCTGTGCAGCAGAACTGTATGCTGTCTCGTGTGTGTCAGTATTAGTGATGTTCTCTCATTACATCATGTGTTCACATGAGACACGTTACACACACACACACACACACACACACACACGTGTTAATGTTGTGTTGTGTATGTTCTGTGCAGCAGAACTGTATGCTGTCTCGTGTGTGTCAGTATTAGTGATGTTCTCTCATTACATCATGTGTTCACATGAGACAC
>JAZGTJ010019069.1:0-11097 GCA_036877575.1 Botia almorhae | reverse complement strand
TCCAGCCCTTTCCATCAGCGCTTGCAGACAATTCCTTCTGTTTGGACTCTTTGGTCCTGCTGTTGGTTCGATTCAGTGTCTTCGGCTCTTCTGAGAGATCCGCCCAATGACAGTGTCTGCTGTTATCGGTCGTCTCGTGTAACATTCTGCTGGCTTTCTTTGCATCATTCTTTGTTCCGTTCTTCAGACCTGACGGCTGGGGGATTTGTTCAGACGAGGGACCCTCTATGAAAATGCGCTCGGCGATAAGTGAGGTGGGGAGGGTTGAGGTCACGACACGTGTGAGTCGCAGGGGCTCGCGAAGAGCATCGATGGCCGGGTGAAGCTTTACATCTCTTTCAGTGTTGCTCCTCCTCTCACTGGCTGAGGTATCTTCAGGGCATCTCCTGTAACTCTTGTGAATGTTCATGAGGTCCAGCTGCTCCAGTTGAGTCACACAGTGCTGTGATACGACCTTCACGAAAAAGCAGTCAAACTTCAAAGCCTGTTTACAGCTTTTGCAAAGACAATGGCATGTTTAATAATAAAATAATACTGTAGTAAATAACTGTATGATGTAATATTTTATATAGTTACTGCATAGTTTTGTGCTGTACTTTCTTGTGGATCAACGTGTATGATTTATTTATTTGTGTGTGTTTGTGCATTTTGTATTTAAGTAAAGCTAAATAATCCTCAGAATGTAAACCTTGACAATCAAGGCTGGTAACTGAAAGGTTCCAGGTTCGAACCTTGCAAAGCACAATCCATGAATCATCACGACTTGACCTTGAATGAGATACTTAGGAGACTTTTAGAGATAATGTGACATACTGGTCAATGCCCAGGGCTGGTAATGGTTTACTAGTCTACTACACCATTGTGTAAGAGATGCATCCCAAAGACAAACTCCGTTATTTAAAGACGATGGATTATTGTTTATGTAAGTGTTCTCTATGGTGAGAACATGTTGTGTTCTGCCGTGTTTGATTACCGTGTCGTGATCTCGTAACGCTCCTTCAAAACAGGAAACGTTTTTGGGCGGAGCAACTGGAGAATAAAAGAGAGAAAACGACTCACATATACACACATGTTAAAAACACACACATTCATTCAGTTGAACACACACTCACCTCCCTGCGTCTGTAGACCCAGAAGAGTCATAAAACGGTTCTTGTTCACTCGCAAACCGCACAAAATATCCTCCATCATCCAGAGCTGCCGCTGGGCCTGAATCTGCTCCTGTGACAGGAATACCGATTCAACACGATCCTTCTCTTAGCATGTGAGAGTGTGTGAGTTATCGTGTGTGTTACCTGTGGCGTTCCGAAATGTAGAATGTGTTGAAGATGAGAATGGAACACAGAGAGCTCGCTTTCCATTCGTTCATAATCACTCCACACTCTGTCTATCTCCTGTGAAACAGAGAACACCAGACAGCTTAGAAGTGTGGTGAAGTTTCTTTATACGTGAACCTGTGACCTCAGTCTATCAGTTTCTCTATTTGAGTAAGACAGGCATGTTTGGCACGGCCTTGTACTTGCTAGATTTAAATTTAAATCAGGCATCGTAGGCGATGTACAGTATATAATGTTTAATAAGCAATGTTAGTATTCCAAAATACGTTACTGTACCAATGACACATCACATATTCTGGCTCTGAGTGTAACCAATCCCTCCTGAAGCAAAGCCTTCTGGGATACTTCCTGTTCGGCAGGAAGTACATCCTCCATCTCAAGCCACCTCATTTCTAACGCATACTCGATGCTTCTCTAGTAAACAAAAGCAAAAGAGATGGAATAAACAGTAAGCAGGGATGTGTCTCAATGTATTTTGTAAATCTGTACTTTTGTTTGACCCTTTGTAAGACTGACTTTATCTGCTTGTAGCTGAGCCAGCTGCATTGAGAGTGACTGTAGTTGTTTATCACAGCCGCACAAACGGGTGAGCACCACCTGAGAGAGACAGAAAGAGAGAGAGAGAGAGAGAGAGGTTGACATAAGCTCCAGTGTGCGATACACACTTGCACAATCTGTGCAAACTATTTGGGTTAAAAATGAACAAAAAGCTGTTAATGAGCACGTAACGGATCTGTGTTTAAAATAGTCTTGTTACATTACAATGGTACGTTTATTATTATTAATATTAGGATTTATAATTTGAGCTTTTGGGTCCAATTGAGCTGTCAGGTCTGTTTGGCTTTATTTGACTTCAATATACATCATAAAAAGTTCATAAAGTAAACTGCAATTTTACATTTTAAACAAAGATGGAAGTAGAGAGGCGACAGTTACGGATTGCAGCTTTAAATTCTTACACAGTGTCACACACACATATTCCTGGTAAACTTACATCTGTGTCATTTTCCAGGTCTCTGATTGGCTGTAGTTCTCTTTCTATGAGAACGTCAGATTTCTCTGTCTGGTAACAGAGAATCAGAATCAAATGACATGCCAGTAGTTGAAATGGATTAAAAAATTGTGTATACTGTATGTACTGTAGATGTGATGTTTAGCAGATGTTTAGTATGGATTTAAAACGATATGATAAGATAATGTAACGCAATGTGAATGATGAGGGTCGAATTTGTAGGAAATTAAATTTGTAGGAATTTAGGAGGAATTTTGTTTGCTTCCTGATTTGCTTGAAATGTGTGTTGTCTGTTGTACACAGTTGGGCCAGATATAAAAAAACCATGTTATCAGATACAGTGAGTATCAGAGATTGTTTTTACCTTACACAGCGTCATGTGTTCAGCTGTGGGGTAGTTCGAACAGTAACACACTGCACATGGAAAACTCTGGAACTCACAGAGATGGCTGAAGTAAGTATTTTCAACAGGGTTTTTAATACGTTTGAACACATTTCAAAACAAACTTCTTGACTCACATTGTCGGCCTGGTGTCTTCTCTCCGACACATCTGTGTAGGGGCAGGGTGAAAGAGGCGCTCCGGAGCAGTTTTCCTGAATCCAGCCATCTCTTCCGATATTACCATGACACTGCCACCTATACTGATCTCTGGGAAACTGAGGTAGTGTTGATTTCGGATGCAGGAAGGAAAGAGGCTCTTCATCTGCTTTTCCCAAACCCTGAGACCGCTGGACAACTTCAGGGTCACTGACGTAATGAAAACGCATGATTGAAATATTAATCTTTTCTCTGGCTCAACATATTTGTATGACAACAGAATATTTCAGATATTTGTTTGTAAGTTATTTATATATACACTGTTTTAGGATTCAATAGCAAAATGGCGGTTTAAAGTGAAGAAATAAACGGTGCTTCATGTTCTCTGATGATTTACCAGAAACTGATGCCATGTCTTCCTCTCAGCTCTGGTGTTTTCATTTTAATGTCTGTCATTGGTGGATCCTGCAGAGTTGGCTCTGTCTGCACCCGGCTGAGCCTGGCTGACATCCGTCCGTTTCTCTCGGGAAATGTGGGCGTCTGCTGGAGCTCCATCATTTCGGTGTCGTCCCTCATCAGAGTGAAGTCATGAAAACTGGTACTGCGTCTGGACAATTCAAAATATTCAAAAAGATGAAACAAACTCAAAGCATGTCAGCTGTGCTGAAATACTGAGGCTTAGATACTATCTTCAGCAAGTATACTAAGGTGGAAATATTAATTATTATTATTATATTATTATTACGTTTTTGTTCATGTTTTTTGTAAGTGTGAAAATGGCTTTTGATAGAGCTGTTAAAAGAAGTCAATTTATGTCCATTCTTTTGCATTATGGCATTAATCTCTACACAGAAAAAGATGTTGTAGTCATTACAAATTTGTTTAGTCACAAATTTGTAGCCAGCCAGTAGCTTAAGCTCACCTGTTGATTATGTCATCAGATTCCATGCTTGCTGATTGGCTGAGAGCCCTGACCCATCCCAGCATATCCTCTTGAGTTTCAGCACTCAGTATATATGGGCGCATCCCCTGGTGAACAATCTGCGCACACACGATTACATTACATTCATAATTTATGATTCATAATGATGATTTACAGTTATTTATAATCATTAAAATCATTCGTTGTCATTCGAATTGTTGGGTCCGATTTCCTGCAAAATGCTTCATCTGACTACCACATATGTAATAAAAAGTATGTAAATTAACATGCAATTTCATGTTTTAAACAGAGATGGCGCTAGAGGGACGAATGTTACAATTTGCAGCTTTAAGGAACCCCAGAAGAAGCCCAGAAGATTCTCACCTTGAAGGCGTATTTGCGGTTTCTGCACTCTCGAGGGGAGCAGTACAGAATCCTGTAGCTTGGAAGCAGGATACTTCCCAAAACAGATTCCTCTCTGCTGTCTAAACATTAGAGACACATAAAGAGGATTAATACTGAAGAGTGATGGGTTGTGGGAGAAGTATTCAAATTACATACTCAAGTACATTTAAGTACACTGGAAATATTTGCATGGTGTTCTTGCTAAACTTGCTGCATGAATGTAGCCTCAAATGATTCGCTGTGTTTTTCAAACCAGTGCTTAAATGTTTGGGACAGTATTTAGAGTGAGGCTAGCCATAAATTCTGGTTGGTTGCTAGAGTGTTCTGAGTGGTTGCCAGGTCATTTCTAATTGGTCTTAGTGGTTTTTAGCTTGTTACTATGAGGTTTCTAGGGTGTTCTGGGTTTGTTGCTAGGGTGTTCTGAGTTGTTGCTAGGGTGTTGCTAGAGTATTCTAGGTAGTTGCCAGGGCATGCTATATGGTTGCTAAGGTGTTCTGAGTGGTTGTTACAGTAACATGCTACTATACAGTTGCTAGGGTGTTCTCTGCGGTTGTTCGGCGGTTGTTTACTTGCTGAAGTGAAAAGAACGTGCGATTTATTTTACCTTTATAATAATACAGGCAGTAATTGGAGAGAACAAACCATCTTCTCTTCCATAACTTCAAGCCAGTGCTGTCCTACAGATAGAGATAATGACAGTCATCATTACATTGATTACATTACATTTAGGTTTGTTCTGTTATGTTAAGGAATGTTATGCTACATTTAGGGTTGTTCTGTCAAATCACAGCTCTATACTATCCACATAAATTGTACAACAAGTTTATAGTACGTGTTCCTGTAGCTCAGTTGGTAGAGCATTGCGTTAGCAGCGCAAATGTTGTGGGTTCAATTCCCAGGGGAGCGCATGTACTGACTGTAAGTCGCTTTGGATAAAAGCATCTGCCAAATGCGTAAATGTAAATGTAGTCCCTCTCAAACTTGAGGGACAAGAGTGACCTTTGGTCTAATACATCATTTTGTGGTGAAACTGCCCAAAACTGAAGTATAGAGACACTTTACCCTCTTGTAGAGCCATCCCCTGATCACCACGGGACAGTTAGGGTCCCTCTTTACCGCCTGGCACCTCTTTCCAAATGTCTGTACTTTATCATGACCCTGTAAGCATGTAATCACACAGTGTGTCAGTGTGTATGAGTGTACATGAAGTATGTACTCGTGTGTTCATGGCTCACCTTGTCTCTGATCGACATAATGGACACAGTGGCCACGCTGGACGATTGACTCACTCTGTCCTGATCTTCCATCCTGAAGACAGAAGAAACGCATCAGCTCGCAGCTAACCAACAATGTAGACGCTGAGTTTTAAAAAAGAGTGTATCAGATGTTTATGTTGTGGGAAAACACCATCGAATTGTACATTTAGGCTTAAAAATCTACAGGGTGGGTAAAAACTAACTAGGCCTTCAAATTTGGCTCTAGAACTTGTAGTGTCACAGAAGTCATGATGACAACAGTGTGTAAATAGATGATAGTAAATAGGATTTCATAGTTTCCATTGACCGTTTGAGGAAACTGGTTGATGCCACCCGTGCTTGCGTTGAAATGTAAAAATTTACTTTCACTTGCATACATGTACAATTGGTTTCAATAAATTTGTATTAGAAATATGGACTTTATACCAATTTGTAATGCCTAGATACTGTGTTACTGTACACTACAACACCTAGTTACGTGTTGTAGTATTGGCTTTAGAAGTCAATATGTTGTTTATTTTATTGTTGTATCATTGAACGTTATTTTATCTTAGGCTTCACAATCTGTTTCAATCTATTGTGTAATGGAGTGTGTCAGCGTGTTCCAGGTAAAACTGGGGAAGTTCACACAGACAGTTCGGTCAGCTGTTGATCTTTTTATCACAACTCGCTGTGTTTTTAGTGTCATGCTTTGTAAGCTGCAGGTTCACCTCAGGGCGCCACAGTACCGGTTTGTCTCTCCTCAAGTCAGACGTTCGGAACTTCACTTCCCTTTATTTTCATCAAAATATTTTGTAATATGGTTGCAACGCTATTAAATGAAGTGTCAAAGGAAAATAATATTTTATTATATGTTTAGATTCATGTACAAAACAAATTTACAATAAATTTCTTATCTGTAAAGGTGAACTCTTGGTTAAGTAATGTTTTTTCCCCAACTATACATCTGTACACATAAATAAACGCAAAAAAATCATAAAATGATCTCTAAAGGACTTTAAACATCAGAAGTCATGGTGTGTACACGCTAACAACTGTAGGTCTTTGTCATTCATTTAAACTTTTAAAAACCTTTATGATCGACTAGCTTGGGTGTTTGCAACATCTTTGTCACTGTAAACTGCCACTGTATGCCAGAACTGTATGGCAGCACCGTACACCAGAACTGTACTCCAGCACTGTACTCCAGCACTGTATGCCAGAACTGTAAACCAGAACTCTGCGAGCACTGTATGCCAAACTGTAAACTACACCTGTTCGGCAGCACCGTACACCAAAACTGTACACCAGAACTATACGCAGCACTGTACACCAAAACTGTAAACCAGAACTGTATGGCAGTACAGTACACCACAACTGTAAATCAGCACTATATGCCAGCATTTTAAGTCAGAACTGTACGCCAGAACTGTAAACCAGAACTGTAAACATGCACTGTATGCCTGCATTGTGTTATTGTTTTTAAAGCCCAGTCCATTTTCTTTATCATGTTAATTTTTGTCACATTAATTTTTGATCAGAATAGCAGCTCTGTTGTCCAGATGCAAATAGGATAAGCTTCATTCTCATGCAAAGAACACAGTAATCAGATGTCACACATACAGTTGGAGTTTAAGTTCAGAAGCTGTTACATGCACAACATGCACAAACTTTAAATACTGACCAAACACAAGACGTTCAGCTAGTGAAAGGCTCCAGATAGTGTAGGTTTCATTACACACTTCACACTGCAGATGTCTTGTACATTCTACTGTGTCCTTATTCTATTCTAGGAACTGCCATCCCATAATTTAGAGTGACACATAACAGCTGGAGACTGGATGAGTTTGTGAATGAGAGACTAAAACTTCTAATAGTGACACTGACCGTTGTGTCTCTTAAATATGACTTTCTGAAAATGGTTAAATACTTCTCACTTTTTTATAAATGTTCACTTTTTCAGATAAAAGTGATATTTTTAACCGTAAATTCATTTTTAAAAATGTTGTTTCTAATATTGTACTTTTTCTATAACAAAGAATCACCTTCAATATTTGTCATTACCATCATTTTAGAAACTTATGTGGACTCAGAAAGTCACATGGTTCCATAAAGAACATACGTGGGTATCGTGAAAAGGTAAATGGTTCTTTTAAGAACCTTTAACTGAATGGTTCTTTTGAGGAACCAAAAATGGTTCTTCTGGCATCATTGTGAAAAAACTTTTAAGAACCTATATTTTTAAGTATACAGATATATAAAAATATAGTTTGAAAACATCTTTTAAATTTTCCTTAAGAAAGTTTTACTAATGGAAGAATCACCCACAGATGGACATTGAGTATTCAAGGTGTAGGAGTGTGTGCGTGTGTGTGTGCGTGTCTGTGAAATATCATTGCACAATGTCTGTAATGCAGCACACATACAAATGGAGCTTGTGCACAACAGAGCATGAACTGTTAGAGGCCTCATGAACAAAACAGTCTCTCATTAAGCAATGCTAGCTGAGATCTGGACAGCATGAACACAGAAACCATTTCAGTCTGTGTGTGTGAGAGATCAATAAAAGGATTTATGAAACGACACATTGTGCGTGCATCGGTATTGTATTATTGGTATGGAAGCAATCCGAGTTACCTTATGGATTCAGGAAAGGTTTGTTTGGATTAGATATGCACATATAATCCATTTAGATGAAATATTATAAAGCGTAAAGATGTCAATGTTATAACTTATGGAGTAGATATCTCATTACACATGCTTACATCTTACTAGACGAATCCCATACAATCATAAAGAACATACACAAACTATTACAGAGAGACAATTTCTTCATTATGTCAGCAAACAAAGAGCGTGTGAGCACTGAAACTGTCTAAAATACATCAGCCAAACAACTACAAACAGTAACTGCTTCACTTAACCTGTAGAAGATTAAAATAGATGAACAAAAAAACAGAATTAGAATGAAATAGAACACAAGTTTAAATTTGTTGTACCTGCTGTGTTTTCTGTATCCGACAGCAAGTTCCAGCGACACGGTACTGTGACCATCTCTCTGCCTGTGAGAGACAAACACACAACACAGGCACACAACACAGGCACACAAACTGTGCGGAGGTTGAGGTCTCTCTTTCACCAGTAAACACTGAGCTCTCTGTGTGCTCGCTTCACTCTCAGCATTGAGAAATAAACCTCTTCCCGGCTAACAGGGAATGTTCTCAGAACATTGGCTGATGTTCTCTGAAAGTTCTCTTCAAGTTATCAAAAACATTCTTGCGGTAACGTTAGTAGAAAAAGTTTATTCTTAAGTTCCTAGTGGGACGTTTTAAGAACATTTAAAAAGTATGAATAACATGCTTTTAATCACGCAATAACTGTAATACAGCATCAATAAAACTGGATGCTTTAAACGTTCCTAGAACCAAACCAAAACTTGGTGGAAACATTGCGGAAACGTTGGACAATTTAAATTGTTAAATTGTAAGCTCTTCAAGTCTCACTGAACTGGAGAGATGCATATTTAAATGACAAGGTTATCATTTATTGTACAGAAATAAAATACAGACGGTTAAAAGTCATAAATCTGCCAAGTGTATATACAGTACTATATACAGTATAAGTATATAAGTATAAGTGTATATACAGTAATATACAGTATAAGTATATATACAGTACTACATACAGTATAAGTATATATACATTTCTGTGCAAAAGCCTCAGGCCACCATCAGCGTTGTTATTTTAGCAAAGTGTCAATCAGCATCTGTGTTTATTTTTCAGTCTCTTCTTAATTGAAATACAAACAGAAAATACAGCAAAAATATTTTCTAAGGCAGAAGTCAGTATTTAGTGTGACTCTCTTGGCACATGTTTAATTCTCGAGTATAATGACTCATTAGGATTGCGGTTATTGCTCAAGTGTACGGATATGTCTCACTAAATACTTCGTCACTTCAATGTGAAGTGAATATATTCTCTGTGTGTCTATTAATAAGAGATCACGAAAAGTTAATCAAGTATTACATACAAATATTAATTTTGAATAGTTCATGGCATATGCCCATGTAGGGTCAATAAAAAAATCAATGACACGGAAGGGTGTTTTTGGAACCGCCTACCTGAACCTGCGGATGCTTTAAATTCTGTGGTTCACACGGTCCTGATCAGTCGAACCGTTGATCTGAACTGAACTGCTCTCAGATAAACGACCTGTTGTACACAGTAAGTATTCTGGACTCGACCTCTGGTAAAACAAAGTGATACGTTACTCTTACACTGTATAGATACATTGTGATGAAATACATTTATGCATTTAGTAGATGCTTTTCCGGAGCAACTTGGATAACAGCAGTGCACGATATCCTGTTTTATCAGTATGGGTTTCCATCTACCTTAGAATAAAAGTTGCCTTCGTTTAAAACAGATTCTTTACGTTCACATGATCAAATTATCAAATTATTTGACTAAAATATAAAACCGAGTTTGCATATTACTTTGCCCGTAATAACATGTATTTACAGATTTTTTGACATCGCAGAGGCAGTAATTATTACTGATGCATAAACAAATCTACGTTACAGCTTAATTTTACCTGAGGCATATAACATGGGAGTACGGTTATAAACACCTTAAAATTGTATTTAATTTGTCCACTGAAATTAAATCATGTATTACATTTTTTTGTATCAAGCTAAAATATTTCATTGTTTGTTTGTATTATTGTAAGTCTTGTCTCAGTTTCATTTTGATCTGCAGTAAGATGCTGATGTCTGCTGTGTTCCTGATCTGTATGCTGTCTCTGACCTCAGCAGCTGCTGAAGGTTCAGTACCATGTTTTTACATGAACCAATCACATGAATCCCCAAAGGAGAATGTTGCTCGACCTTCTTAATTCTGACATCAAGTCGTGAACCAGCAAACAATTTTAGTTCATAAGAACGTTTCCTCAACAATTCCATTATGCAATAAAAACATTTTAAATGTTACTTTGAACATTGTAGGAACATTCAAAATATCCATTTTTAGACATTTTAGATGTATTAACAAAACATTACTGTTTAATTATAAGAACGTTATTCCAACTTTCAATTCCGTGATGTTTTTAAAACGTTCTACCAAAAACTTACAAATAACAATTTTGATAAATATGATGTATAACAAAAGTTCTAATAATGTTAGTACACGACTGTTTTAATGATGCTTTAAGAGAACTTTTAGAGAACATTAGCCAAGGTTCTGAGAGTGTTCTCTGTTAGCTGGGGACCAGTATTACTTATACCAAAATACAAAAACAAACAAACACTTTCAGAATTTACTCTTTTAGCGTCACAACCCACTATTAAAAAGCTACCGTCTGATGAATACTGTATTGTTGTTTGTTAATTGTTTTATTGTTTCCTTGCAGTTGGTCTTGGTGGTAAAGTGCTTCTGTTTCCAACCAAGAGCCAAGACAGCTATGTTAAAATCATTCCAGATAAACCCATGAGTCTCAAGGCGTTCACTCTATGCCTGCGTCTTGCCACTCAGCTGCAGGGTGAAAGAGAGTGTAAGGCGGCTGGTTTAGGAGGAAACTCTGGTTTGTGTATAGAAGCAATAAAACACCATGAGGTGTTTTATCTCAGGCCATTGTTCCTTGTTTTCCCCCA
>JAZGTJ010019068.1:0-11099 GCA_036877575.1 Botia almorhae | reverse complement strand
CTCTCAGGCTATTAATGGATTTACTGTGTGTGAAGTCATGGTCATATTCATCCACTTAGAGATTTTATTGAGTTACGTCAGGTAATCAGGCCCTTATTAACCTTCTGTTTATTGATCAATATATTCAGTGGAGATCTGCAGAATGCCAATAATCTGACACACACACACCTTGGCATGTTGGCATATGTGGTTTATGGGGACTCTTCATAGACATAATGGTTTTTATACTGTACAAACTGCATATTCTACCCCCAACCCTAAATCTTCCCCTAACCTTAACAAGTAAGAAATTGTCCATATTTGTGTAAAAACTGATTTTCACTTTTCATATTTTATTTTTACATTAAAAACTTGTAAAATAAAAACACTACATAAAACACAAAAAATAATGATAAACATGAAAAATGAGGAAGGCGTGGGAAATATTTTTATTAAAAGTTAATTATAATGTAACATTCATATTACAAACAAACAAACAAACACAAACTCTTAGATATGAAAACTTAGTTTTAATACAATTCAACCCCTGGGACCTAACAGTGGCATAGTTGAAAAAGCACCCATTTATTTTGTGGGTAGGAGAGTTAACCAGGTGGGCGAGTGTTTGCCTGGTGTTTTGATAAGGGTATATTGAAGCTGTGGCTCATGCAGATAGTGAGCCCTGTTTGTCCTGCAGCTGTAGATGTATTTACCTTGTGATGTAAACATTATAAACCTGCGGCCTACAAGACACTGCTGTTTTATGTTTACCACACATATGCAATCATGCTTATGTGCTATTGATTGTATACATAGTGAGTTTTTCCATTGTTATGGTGTATGCTTGAGGTACTTACGTAGCACCATGACTCCGTGGCGTAGTGACTGGGCACGGTTGGGCTCGACTGTGACACTGAGCATGGTAGCATTGCCTCCGATGAGGCAGATGCGATTGTCCTGAGCAGTCTCCCGAAACATGCGCAGCAGCTGACTGGCTATGACTCCATTTAACGCTGAGATCAGTGCCATGGGAACCACGAAAGACAAGAAGGCATTTACCTTGAGACAGAAGAGAGGAAATGAAGGCAAGAGATTTCAGACATGAAATGATGAAACTGTAGATTATTCACTAAATATTTAAAACAAAAAAAATTAAGCTACATGATTATTGTAATTAAAAAAATTTTTGTCTAAAACTATGTGACAAACGTCACATGAAATGTAATCACTACTTATGTCTTATCTTGTTTTCCTGCTTAAGGCATCAACTGTGCTAAGACTATTACTGTTACTTCCTCATAAAAACACCAAGCACTGATTATGTTATTTGTGGTTGTGTCCGCAACCGCTGGTTATATGGTATTCACTCCTCAATAGAATTAGCGACACAGCAGGTCACATTTGTCTTCTAACTTTGACTTATAAATGAAATATACACATTAAAAGGCCTGCAGCTTTGTGATTATGTGATTATCATGCATCTGTTTGATGCAATGAGTTAAGTTCCTGTAAAATATTGTTCAAAATATTTTAATTTTGAAATATTATAAAATATTTTATTTAATGAAATCCAAAATAAACATGACCAATGACTATGAACATGGCACATTCAAAAACCAACAAGAGACATAAGGGTATATATACACAGACTAATCAGAGGGAAACTAGGAACACCTTGACACAGTTAGGGTGGGGTAACACTAAAGACTACAAAGACCAGGGACAGAGACTACAAAACGAGACTTTTAAAATAAAAGACATTGCACTTGAACACATAATAAAACAGACATGTCAAAGGTCCTTTTTTAACCATCACACTAATTATGACATTAAGTTTAAGGTTTATTTGAGAGCTGTGAAGAGTGAACCATAAGGAATTGCACAATGTAATTTCTTTTGGCAGGGCCTGGAAATAAAACAGGAAGTCAGTAGGGTTGTATTTGAAAATAAAGCGATAAGCTACAAAAGATTGTGTGCTCCAAATCATTAAAAGCTACATTTTGTGCGTTTGTGCATATGTGAACAGATGAAAGAAGCAGAAAGAATTGCTCAGTCTGCTTGCACTTCTGCTTTGAACATAATTGCTTCAGCTTTCAGAAGAAAACAAGAAAATTATTGGGTTAATTAAAGGCACCCTGACAAGGTACAAGGTCAGTATGAACAATTTTCGAAAAATCATAAATGCTTACAGAACTGAAAAATAATTAGACCGTGTTTCTGTCACAGACAGTTAATGGATATAATACGCAGAACAGGCAATTATGTCTGATGTGATCTCAACAACATTTCACTTAAACAATAGACCTGCTAATGAAGGAACTCCAGAGAAAAAATAACAGGAGTCATATAGGAGTCATTGTTTATATATATATGTTACACACACACACACACACATATATATATATATATATATATATATATATATATACTTTTACCCATGGGGACATCTCATCAGCTTTGTGCATTCACACTCAATGTTTGGGGCCTCTAGGTCTTCTTAAACTATTTCCATTCCCAGAACTCTGTCATCTAATGTTGCACTGGCTGACCTTTTGTTTCTTTCCATTTTTTTATTTTCCTTCCTTCTTATTTGTCAAGGTAAGTTAATCTGATCCATTCTGACATCTGCACTGCATGAGAAAACAAGATTTAGCTCAGACTGTTGAAATGCTCCTCAGCACTAATTTAGAATAACATGGTGTTGGTTTAAGTAATCATGTTAAAATGGTTTTCAGCAGATGACTGGAATTTAAGTGTCCAGCACTTTTTCTTCCAGACAGAAGCTTGGGTCATTTCCAAAACATCAAAACCAACTGCAGGAAAAATAGATTAGTACTGGCCTTTAATGAAGTAGGTCAAGTGAGTCAGAACTCCATATTCTGAAAGAAAATGTCATTTTTTCTTATTTTTGTTACTACAAGAAGTTTAAATTAGAACCACAGATTAAAGCCAATACACTGTGTTTCAGTTATGCTGTTTGCGGCAAATTATCATTACAGTTCTAAACTGTATATATTTATATACAGTATATTTATTATATATATATTATTAATATTTATATATTGTATGTATATATATATATATAAATGTGGGGGGAGGGGTTGAATTTGTTTTATGAGAATATGTGTATAACAATGTAAAGATAATTTATGAGGACACTTCCATAAAATAAATAGCTAAATATACTAAATGTTCGTTAATTAAAAAAAAAATGTTGACATTTTTTTAATGTTTTAAATAGTTTTAATGTTTATTCGTTTTTTGTGAAGGTTTCTGTAAACCACATTTGCCAACGTGTGTGTGCATGTGTGTGCGTGTGCACAAGTATGTTTTTATCAAATGGCTCTCTAACACTGATTATTCTGACTGGACTTCACTTCTGACTACATTTGACTCAAATCAGTAGCACATTTATCTGTTTATTTGTTAAGTAGTCATGTAGTAGACAGAATAATTTACAGTTAGCTGGTCATTACTGCAAATCAAACACATTGATAATTTGCTTTAATACTTTATTCTCTCTGCCTCATGTCAGTGTCTTCATTACCCTGTTGGTCAACTCCCCAGATGACCGTTCTTACTTTTTTAATTTACTCCATTCCTTAATTTATGCTGTAAAACCTTTAAACCTTGTAAAACAGCACTAAATTTCATTATGGCATAGTAATTCATTGCAAATTAAACTACAATCTGGCCTTGTGTCTCACTAATCATGTTTCCATCTCATTCTGAGCTTCACCTTGAGAAAAAAAACTTGTCTTTTAATAAAAGACAGATACAATGAACAGCAATTATTTGGTCATGGCAAGATCACAGGCACAAAAGTATAATATAAAACAAATATACTGTATATACTGTCTATCTTTATGTTTCAATGTGTCTCCTGATTGCAGGTTTTGTTAGTAAGATAATTTCAACAATCTAGCAAGGACACAAAGTTCATTTTAAATGCATTTTAGATGGAATGTTACACCTTTAAATCTCACACTGGAACATACAAAGACCCCATCTCCATGGGAACCAGAGAGTTCATTTAAACTAAGTTTATACTGATTGGTTTAGCCACCTTATTAAATAGCCTGTTGTGCTTTGAGACAATTGAATTAATTAAAATCAGCTGTTTAAATAAGGACTTGTGCACTGTGAAAAGCCACCCACATATGCAGAAAACTAATTCTTTCAGCTCTGTCAGTTTCTGACAAGGTCCAGGAAAATGACATTCCTAAAATGATATTCCTATTCCAACATCTTCATCAAAGCTTTTCCAGCAGGCATGTTCACTTTAGTGACGGGGCACACGCACACTCGAATAACCAAACAAATCATGCGACAAATCAAATTCTGTTCAAGTGTCTGCTTGTCAAGGATCTTGTTCTCTGGTTCCTGCAGTCCAGTGTGGATTGTCCTCACCCTGACTGAACATGTTCAAACAGGCTTCCAAAAGCAGCAAGCAAAAGATCACAATGACACAGTTTACTTGGGTGATCCTTTAAATAAAGATACATTTATGCATCATTACAGTGCATTCAAGCTGTACATTTTGGTAGTACATGTTCCCTGGGAATCAAACACACAACCTTAGCACTGCTAACACACCAGTTGACCAGTTGAGCTACAGGAACACAAGCATTGAAACTTTGTTTACCTGCTGTATCCTTCATGTCTAGTGTAATAAAATATTTATTATTAACATGGAATAAAGGTCTGATTTTGGCTTTAATGAACCTTTTAAATGGGGGTAACATAACATTAGCAGTTGTAGCTAGCAGTGGACTTAACAAACTAAATATTTTTTCCTCTCTCTTTTCTGTTCGGCGCATACTCTGTTTTATTGTGTCCAATAAGAAATCACATCTAAAACTCGTAATTAAATTCTCTCTTTGAGAACAGCACTTTGAACACTGTAGCAAATACATTTTGATTTAATAACAGACAACGTGCTGTTAATCTTTGTTTTTAACATGAGAGAGGTCTGAGCTCCACCAACAAACTCAATAGAGCTGCTATGCCTATGTAGACAAAAGTACACCAATGAATAAAACAGACTGAAGAAAAGAGAGAGTAACATAAATTGGATGATGAAGCAACAGAGTAATAAAGTAAGAGCAGTGTGTGGTCATAAAACACAGTTGTATCACTGCAGTAGTTGTTATTCAACTAAGCTTTAAGTAACAGCTTTTTTACCATAATCCTTTGAGGCTGTAATGAGATAATTAGCTGGACTCTGTGCTGTGGGGTGTAGCTGGAACCTACACAAGTGTGCTCCTTATGATTACCAGCAACATTCATTCATATTTGTTCACTTCCAATAGCAGTACATATCTCTTGTGAGAGCTGTAGATGCATTTAAATATGCCTGGACTATGAGTGGATTAACGAGGCTTTTCTGGCTAGTGTCACGGTGGAGGCTCCAGCTCCCTCTCCACCGCGCCACCAGAGGGATCCCTCACCGGAGTACTAGCAGTATGCAGAACGCACTACAGATCCCATCATGCATCTACATCAGAACTACTTCCTGTTTGTCACCTTGTCACCTGGCCGACCACAGCACTATTTAAACCGGACTCACTCCTCCGCTCATGTGAAGTCTTGTTTGCCTTGTGCTACATTTCTGAGCATTTTTTCCGCTGTTTATTCTGATCGATTTTCATGTATGATCTGGATTGTTTGTTGACATCGCTGTTAGCTGCCTGCCCTGACCTAGTTTCTGCTCTAACGTTTATGATTGTTTGCTGCCTGTCTCGACCCACACCTGTTATTCGACTTCGATCAGATTTACCTACGTTGTGTTTGTTTGCCATTTGTGATTCTTGCCTGTTGTCAATAAATTGTGCTGCAGATGGATCCCAGTCTAACTGATTTTTCGTTACAGCTAGTATAATCAGTATATTTCAGTGTTTCCTTTTATGCATTTAGTCTCTTGTAATTTGTCTTTCTTTTAAAATTATTATATTATAAATTATATTAACGACAGAATCAACTGTCAACTGAGGTCTGTCTTTCAGTCAGTACAGTAGCTGAAAATGTTATAAGGTAATGTGTAATTTCTGCATCAAACAGAACTTCAAAAGTAGTGACTAGAGACACATTCCCCGAACACACCCCCAATCCATCTGCTATTGGTCAGACAAACTCACATTATTGTTTCTACAATGTTTCTACATATGAACGACTTGTTTAAGACAAAGTATTTTAATTCAAACTACACACATCACCTTTAACAACAAAAGATACTTATTCTGCAATATCCTTTTTTATTATTTTCTTGCTTTTATTGGCTAAATTTAGCTGAACATTAGTTTATCATGTGCAGTAAAGGCTTTGCTTGTTCTCTCTACTTTCCTCTCAGATCTCTTGGCTGAGCGTTCTTTCATCTCTGATACATTTATCTGTAGGACTGTCAACATCCTCTGCCCTGATGTTTGCAGGGTATCTGCAGCGCCTGTGATTCCTTTGAAGATCTTTCACTATGTCAGTTACACTTTAGACAGAGTGCTGGACAAAAGTAAAGTGATCCTTTCACTCAATGTCACTAAGAACAGTCAATTTTACATTGAAGATGCATCTGACTGACTTACATCTTACAAAGCCACAGATAGTCTGTATTGTGTCGCTTCCTCTGTCCACATTATTTGGCTCAAACTAAATGCTTTTGAATTTAAATAGGTCACGTGACCACATCCCATTATTAAACACGTACATCATCAGGTGTGCCTGACCTAACACCCGACAAACACAATGTTCCTCCCTCACCTTCAACTGGCAGATCTCACCCTATATCGAACAAACCTATTATTTTTTAATTATTATTTATAAATAATTAATATTCGAATGACCTATTATTTATCTTTACTTCCACTATACACAAAACAAAGCGAAGACGGTGCTTTCAGGTTTATTCACTTGAGAGAGCATTCAAATCTCATTTGCTAGACAACAACTCTGTCACAGTGCAGAAGCGAGGCCAAACCTTATAAGATCAGTTTTCAAGATTTATCCAGATTGTGTAGAGAACAGTATGTGATCACTCCATCTCTCAGTCAAAATGTGTTTTCCTGCTGCTATGAGGGGCAGGTTGGACACAGAGGGTTCAGAATATGTAATTATAGCTAGATCATTCAATAAAGCACTATTGAATGAAGTGGTGAGGCGTAAGAGGCATATTTAGACACGCAACAGTTACTCTCTTTACAGCTAGAGAAACACCTGCTAGAACACTTCTCAGTTCTAGTATGCTATCGGCTATCAGTCATCTTTCCAGGAAAGAATCACTGCTCGCTATATAACATGAACGCCGCCTCCAATTCCGTCGATTCCTGCAATGACCAGAGGCGAGGAACTAGGTAGATCAAGAGGGAGATTAGAGTTGTCACTGTGGCCAGGTGTTGTGGAGATGGTTCGTACAGAAAGTGGCACTGGTTGATGTAAACATTGAGTGAAGCAGGTGGTACCCCAGCGGATGACCTCCCTGTCCTGCCAGGAGATCTGTGGATTGTGGCGTCGAACCCGTCCTCGCTTCAGAAGCTGCTCGCAGGAGGGAGGGGTCATTTATTCTGACATGAATGCTGCCTCCAATTCTGTTGATTTTGATGCAATGACCTCCATCCCCCGAGTATTAAAACTACAACTCCCAGAATCCCACATACCCAGCTGATTGTCTCCACACCTGTTTCCCATCTTCCCTCATTAACTGACTATTTAAACCTTGTCTATAACATACTCCATTGTGAAGTCTTGTTTTGCATTAGAGAACATTTCTGAGTGGTTTTCTGGTTTATCCCCTCTGTGTTTTTGACCCTGCTTTGGATATGCTTATGATTTTCGCTGCCTGCCTTGATTACTGCCTGTTTGGATTATTGTCTATACTATGCTGCCTGCCCCAAACTTGGAACTGCTTTTGTATTACCATTTTTGCCTTTGCTATATTTGTCTGCCAGTACCGACCCTTGCCTGTTTACATTGTTTGTGTCTTCTCAAAAAACCAATAAACTGCACATGGATCCTCACTTGCTGCCTCTAGAGTTATTGTTACACTATAAATACATGCATTTTATTCGTATACTTGTTTCAAAATAATTGAACTGCATGTGTAGTACCATATTAATTTAAGATATGAACTGTAGAACACGACATCAGAGAAACAAAGACCTAAAAGTGGAGGACCTTCTCAGCACAAGAACATACAGTATCTAATTTAGTCTAATGAGTTGTGTAGGAGCAGTGGTTAGTGTAGGGAACTACAGGAGCATTGTGAATATTATATAGAGAGAGAAGTATTTACACTGAAAGATTAATCAGTTAATATTTCCTATAGAGCACTCTTATAATACCTAAAGAGAAATTAAAAATAGAAACATACAAAACAACTGTTGACATGCAGTAGAAGTGACAAGATGAATGTAGATAGCAAAGGTCAGATAATGTGGTCTTAGAAGAATCTG
This sequence comes from Botia almorhae, assembly GCA_036877575.1. Taxonomy (NCBI): domain Eukaryota; kingdom Metazoa; phylum Chordata; class Actinopteri; order Cypriniformes; family Botiidae; genus Botia; species Botia almorhae. Next base: position 2,679 of record JAZGTJ010019068.1, on the reverse strand, counting down.
AGAAATAAGTGATTTTTGTATATACATTGAATTTTCTGTGATTTTTGACTTGGACTTTTGTGTTTGAACAGATCTGAGCACATATTGAGATATTGTTGAGATTTCTAGAGGAGAAGACTCTAGAGGAAACAAATATGAGATTACTAAGGTCTGTTTCACAGGTGAAAAATCTGAAAAGCAGTTGACTTCATATGCACAGTTATGTTCTGAAACTTATGTTCATTTGTTCTATCTACAGCATGTCATTTCTGAGATCCACCCAATCATTTGTGCCCCACATAACAATTGGGTTTTAGGTCTAAATTCATATTGCAATACATATCACTGCATCATATTTCATACTGTGAAACCTTCTGTATATTATTGACAACTTTGTGGGCTTTGTGATCAGTATGGAGATTGAGGAGTAATAAACTACATGCCCTGTGGTTAATATTTTCATTTAAAAAAGAAAGGGTGTCAACACTTTGAACTGATAAGTCTCTGATAAAAGCTGTAAGCACAAACTTGTTCCTCGTGTGTATTTTCTGCATCACTCTTCATTTCTCTCCAAGCTACTCTGTTTTCCTTGTTCTTTTCACTATTGCTGAGTGCATCGCTGTTCTCTATTTATTGTTCCCTTACTTTGCAGTTAGGTGTTCTGTCTCAGAACTCCACAGGTGTTCCATTTAAATGATCTTACGCTGGTTTGTGTTTTTCCACTGTATAAAAGAAGTTTATGAGACTGAGTGTTAGAAACACTTGCAAATGGATTGTGTTCCAGACAGAATCTGATTCACTGGTGTTATAAACAAGAATAAAAGCAGACACACTGTTTACAGCTGTGGGAACAATTTGCAAAGAATCAAAGCACAATGTGTCCATTTACAGGCAATCACTGAAGGGCACAAATAACATAAAACAAACTGCTTTTAAGAAGCGTATTTTTGGCCCCGACACTAGTTTTTATAATAAAGAGTCTTTAAAATCGTGTTTAGTTGTTATATTTTCAAAATGAGAATTTTTCGCATTCATCAGATTTACTGATATGTTTTGACCTTCATGATCATACAGTCGTACAATAAACTCATATAGTACTACATATAATACTAAACTTATACTACATAACGATGGTGATCATTTCAATGTATTTGAATAATCAGATCATCAACACTTAATTTAACTTAATAACTGTTACTTTGCTAAACAGATGATCAAATAAATAAAAATGTACGTATGGATTCACATTGAGAGTTTGTTAATAGGATCTAGCCGTAACTATTCATGCGCAACAGTTAGTAATGAGACCCTTATGTCGCTAATTCACTATCTAATGTAATAAGGACAACAACAAATATCAACAAAACAAAAAATCATTCACTCATCCCTAGTATTAAATGAAATTAATTAGAATTTAATACTAGGGATATTAAAATCCAGGTTTAATATCTGGAATTAAGCTATTATAAAATAAATAAATGTAGTATGGGAAGAGCACTATGCGCACTCACCTGTAGGACGGTTTTGGCAGTTATCGAGGACACTATAGTGGTGCATATGAATTCATTTTCGACCAGACGCTGACCCATAGTGAAGAGCATCGGGGTGGCCAGGAGAAAAGACGCGAGCCACATGGCGCTGATCAGTTTCTTGGTGCGGCTGCGAGACATGATGCTCTTCGCTTTGAACGGGTGACAGATAGCCATGAAGCGCTCAACGCTCAGACTGGCGATGTTAAACGCAGTCGCATACGAACACCCGTCCCGCAGGAAGTAATAACCTTTACAAACAGCTACCCCAAAAGCCCACGGATGGTGCACCCAGATGAAGTTGTACAACTCAATGGGCATGCACAGGATCAGGATGAGAAGGTCGGATACGGCCAGACTCGCCAGGTGATAATGCACCGTACTCTGGAGGTTTTGAAGGGACTTCTTTGTGAGAAGTGTGTACAGAGTGATCGAGTTCCCCAAACACCCGACTACAAACAATACTATATAAATCACAGTGACAAAAACTTTGGAGTAGATGTCCGTGTTCACGTCCAGATCCTCCTCTGAGACTGAGTCCGTTTCATTGTCCAGAAATTGCTGAGATCGGTTTGCGGACGATAAAAGTTTTTCCGTTAAGATGCGCAAGTCTATGAAGTTGCGTCCTAGGATCGTAGTATTGACCTCCATGTTATTCGTTAAGGGCATTAAATTAACACATAACGTATGCTTAGTTAAACGCGATAAATTACGTTTGGGTAAGCATCTGTACGTTAGTGACAACAGACAGCTGTGCGTAAAAGCTGTGCCGAACTAGTGGCTACTGCTCTAAATTTCTGTTCTGCAAAGGGGGGCGTTCAGACGGGTTTATATGACGAGGAGGCGTGTTGAGCGCATCCCTTGAGCAATGACGCAGTGCCATTCAATGACTGGTTTGAGGATGCGCTGTAACCTTGACCATATAAATGAGGGTACCATCTCAGTTCTAAGAGCTTTAGCTGAAAAATCCTGAGCACAAGGAGCTTGAAATGCTGTGAAAATACGAACATTCCAATGCTGCATGATGACAACGGAGGAATTCGTGAATTCATATTTGGGACAATGAAGGCATAAAAGCTTTATCATTTGATACATGTCAGCCTGTGCCAAGATAATTAAGGACGCAAATGCAGTATATGAAGTAAAATGCTCAAAGGTTAATGGCATTTAA
>JAZGTJ010019067.1:0-11100 GCA_036877575.1 Botia almorhae | reverse complement strand
CTGGAGAACATCCTCAACAACTTGTGTGGTGGCGGACAGGCTGGGAAGTCTGAAAAGCAGGAGAAGGCATCTCAAGAGCTTAGTTCTTCTAAGGAGCAGGGGCTGGTGGTGCTGGTGTCTGTCATCACTTCCTGTCTGCAGACGCTGCGCTTTTGCGACTCCAAGCTGGCGGCGCTGGAGCTGATTCTTCATCTGGCCGGCCGACTGAATGTGGAGATTCTTCTGGATAGAATCACGCCGTACTTGCTGCACTTCTGCAACGACTCGATGCCACGCGTAAGGGCTGAAGCCGTGCGCACGCTGACCAAAGTCCTCGCGCTGGTCAAGGAGGTTCCTCGCAATGACGTTAATATTTACCCAGAATACATCTTGCCTGGGATTGCCCACTTGGCCCAAGATGAGGCCACGATTGTCAGACTTGCTTATGCAGGTATAATAAGCTACAAGACACTAAAGTAGAGATAAGACGTTTTTTAATGTTTAGGTCGAGTGAAATAAGAATTGACTCCATTTATTTTACTTTTTAAAAGCTGCAATCCGCTTTTTTTGGTTATAAATCAGTTATTTAGCAGGTACATAACAGATCAGCATTCATTAACCCGATTTGTCCGGAAATGTCTGTTGGGTTTCATTTGACTTCAACATACGTAATGTCAAGTAACCTGCGATTTTATATTTTAAACATAGATGGCACTAGAGAGGCAAAAGTTACTGATTGCAGCTTTAAAATGTGATAACTCTGAAACCTTTCATGGTTAATCCTGGCTTAATTTTGCTATGCTGAGGCCACTTTTCACAATCCAATTGATTCTTAATGTGTAAAGTCAAGTCACAATTTACCAAAATGTGTCAGATTATAAAAGTCAATCGGGTTGCGAAAACATTTTCATGTAATACAGTTGTATGCATGTATCTGGGAATAAATTGACGATTTTCAAATTAAGTTGGTTTTCTCTATAGAGAACATAGCGCACTTGGCTGAGACAGCTCTGCGGTTTCTGGAGCTGGTGCAGGAGAACAATTTGAGCTCTGAACATGACTTAAGTGGAGAAGACACTGAGGAAACTCTCCACCCTAATGAAAACTATGATTCAGGTAGATGTTGGTTAGATGCAACTATGATTCAGGTAGTCCTACAACTGCAGCTCACTTTCATAAATAAAGATCTCTGAAGATCATCTATAAAGATTGCAATGCAAAACTCTAGATTAAGGCCTCCATTATAATCAAAGCTGCATGGAAGGAGTTTTATGTTGTTGTTGAGATGCTGTGGATTTGATCCGTCTCTCGTCCCCAGAGCTGCAGGCCTTACATGAGATGGTTCAACAGAAAGTCGTGACTTTGCTGAGCGACCCAGAGAACATCGTCAAACAGACGCTTATGGAGAACGGCATCACGCGCCTCTGCGTGTTCTTCGGCCGTCAGAAGGCCAACGACGTGCTCCTCTCTCACATGATCACCTTCCTCAATGACAAAAACGACTGGCACCTCCGTGGGGCTTTCTTTGACAGCATAGTTGGTGGGTGCCATCACACCTTGTTCTGTACCTTAAGCCACTTCTGAAAAAACATCTGCTAAATTTACATTCACATAAATGTATTTGTCTTTTATCCAAAGCGACTTACAGACTTATTCAAGTTAATAAAATAACACAGTGCTCTACCAACTGAGCTACAGGAACACTAAAGAACATTAGAGGAAATGCAGAAGAGCATCAGGCACAAGAACATTTATGCATTTAGGAGATGCTTTTAGTTGAAGTGACTTGACCAGTTCTGTCAAAGTTCTGCCGGTTAAGCTACAGGAACCCGAGTGTACTAGCCAGATGTTCTCATCTCTGCAGGTGTAGCAGCATACGTGGGCTGGCAGAGTTCCTCCATCCTGAAGCCTCTTCTCCAGCAAGGCCTGAGTGACGTTGAGGAGTTTGTCATTTATAAAGCTCTCAACGCTCTGACCTGCATGTGTCAGCTGGGGCTCCTGCAGAAACCCCACATCTATGAGTTTGTCAGTGATATCGGTGAGACCGATGCTCTTCTCTTGTGTTTCTACGGGTAATAAAGCTTTCTTCATCATGGTATGTTATATCCGAATGATAACAATACTGTCCCACAGCTTCGTTCTTGTGTCACCCCAATTTGTGGATTCGTTATGGAGCTGTGGGCTTCATCACTGTGGTTGCTCAGCATCTAAACATTGCTGATGTCTACTGCAAACTCATGCCCCATCTTAACCCCTTCATCACCCAGCCAGTTATACAGGTGAGGAGCATTTAACAGTCTATAATCAATTCCAGGAGCTTTCAGCCCATGCCGACATGAGGATATTTTCAATTCAATTCAACTTTATTTATATAGCGCTTTTCACAAAAGGACATTGTTACAAAGCAGCTTTACATGTATGATAAATGTACACAGCACACAAGGACAGACATACAGACAAACACACAGACACGCAGACAGACAGACACACAGACACACAGACAAAGAGAAACAGGTAGGAGAAACAGGTGATATTATGCATGTTATACAGTCATTTAAGGGGTATGAATAGATAGTATGAGAATAATTTAATAATAAGTGCAAAATTAAAGATGATTACAGCAGCCTCCTGACGGGCAGTACAAGGGCAGAACAATTCTATAATAACTTTCAATCATAACTTTTCCAAAAACTACTGCAGTCTATAATTGTTTAAGGGCTCCTGTTATGTCTTTACTCTGAGTCTCATTTAAGTTTGTGTCCCTTGTGCCCATTTTCCAATAATGTTACGGAGTTGGATGGGTTTTTTCAAATTCTGGTTTATCACAAACCAAGAAAGAGGAGAACTGTAGTTACTTTCAGCTGTTTTCATTTGGTCCTATATAATATAATACACATATACACACATAATACATATCTTCTATACATAATATAATACACATATACATACATAATACTTACTAAAGTTCTTACTTACTAAAGAACTCAATGCTCAATGAAGAATCTTCATCATAGTGCTGCAAGAAATGTTTTGTTTATGTTGATTAAATGTATGTTAAAAGTGATGTTTTGTGTGGATGGGCAGATTGATAAGGAGATTGTGCTGCTCAGTGTTCTGAAAGAGCCGGTGAGCCGCTCCATCTTTGACTACGCGCTGCGCTCCAAAGACATCGGCAGCCTCTTCCGACACCTGCTGCTCCGGCAAAAGAAACGCAACGGCTCTATCCCGGAATGCCCCATTCCCGAGGATCCTGCCATCGCTCAGCTGCTGAAGAAACTTCTGTCACAGGTCGGAAAAGTTTCTGTATTTCCTGAGTTGCTGTTTCTATAGTTAAACACGTTCTATAATTATATAGTTTCAAACAAGCAATCGCATGCTGTGCGTTTATGTAAATGTACTGTAGGCGATTGCTTGTTTTATTATTAAACTAAACAAACGTAAATGATGATGAAGTAAGGCATGTTTACAAACGTTTTTAAATAAAAATAGACCATTTATGTTTATTAACGGCATCTTGAGCAAATGAATTACAGCATAACGTGATTGTTCTTGGATTCGCATCCTTTGCTGTCATAGAAACAACATTTGTGTCAACCAGTCATAAGAGTAACCATAAGTTCACCCCTAAAATCAGATAGCAGTGATTAGTTGATACCGATGGGAATGTTCCAGGGAAAACAAAGGATGTTGTTCCTGGGACATGTGATGCTTGTGTAGATCACATGAAGCTGTAATCACATGTGATCTTTCAGGGAATGACGGAGGCCGAGGAGGACAAGCTTTTGGCTCTCAAAGATTTCATGCTCAAGTCCAACAAAGCCAAAGCCAACATCATAGAGCAGAGTCACCTGAATGATGGAGCCCACAGCGGCATCATTGATCTGGGAACGCTGGGAATCAGCGGCCGACAGGTGGACCTGATCAAACCCAAGCAGGACACGGAAGACAAGAGAGGTGTGCAGCTCGCGGATCATTTTTCCTTTAGCACACTCATTTCACTGGTTTACACTTGAGATTAAAGCGGTGTGTGTTTTATGTGTTTACAGACTTCATCAGTGCTGCCTCCGGTATACCGTTTAGCTTTCGCTGAGCATGTTGCATTTAAATGTAATACATTGACTAACTCAGACTTTGTCTCTGAGAATTCACAATAACAAAGATATTGCAACCTTGTGGTTCACAGCAGCATCTGTTTGGCTAATAATGCTTTTGCAGTTGATTTGATATAAACCTGTGGAATTGCTTTTATGTGTGTGACTGCTGGTGACTGGATTCATTTACAGTAATTGCTCACAAATCAGAAATCTGGAGTCAGGCTGGATGTTTATAAGTAAAATAACGTTATGTGTGTTGTATAAGTGTTTGTATGTGCAGGTGGTATAATATGTTAAAAAAAATCCTGTTGGCAAATGTTGTGTTGAGGGTTAATTATATCGACATATAGTATTTTAATTGTTTTTTTGTTTTTGTTTTTTATAATATAAAACTAGTAGTAATATAAATAATATAAAAAACTATTACCTTATGATAGTAAGGTTATAATAATTATTATAACTAGTACCAGTCTCGTCTATGTATCACTGCATTGTGACAAAAGGGCACTTTTTTATTTATTGCTTATTTATTTACTTATTATTTATAATCACTATTTACTGATGTTTTTTCATGTGTCAGTCCACATGTTAACATCTTAACGGAACACAGACTGTAAAACAAAATTGCATGTGTCTTTTATCAGACCTGCTTTTAAAATCCGCCGTTTTGTTTCCCCCTCCACCAGCTCGCAAACATACGAAACAGGATTCCAACTTGAATGAAGAGTGGAAGAGCATGTTTGGTTCTCTGGACCCGCCCAGCTCCGCCCCGACTCCACCGACGGTACCTAACGTTCTAGTTCCAAACGCTGGTGGGGAACCCAACGGAACTCTGGCTGGAGAGCTCCTGCGATCTGAGAGTTCCTCACAGAGTCTTATCCTCCCTCATGTTCCATCCTCAGCCCAGGTCGACTGCTGAGCCGACAGTGTGCTTCATCCCTCCTTCCCTCTTTCTGTGCCCCGCACTTTCTCCCCCTTCCTTTTTCCTTTTTACATCCTTTTTTCACCGGCGCTGACCCCCATTCATCACCTGCATCACTGTGCATTTGCCTATGTTGCGATCACTTACCTGCTATGTTTATGCAGACATGCAGAAACATGCTGTATTTGCTCCAGCTTAGCATGCGCTTCAACAGTAGAATTTTCATTGGTTGTTTAACTTACTTGTGCTCTCCACTGAACTGCAGATGCCTGACGGAGGAGCCACGCAGCTCAGAAAAGCCACGGCGCTCCCCACAATTCAGGTGGTGCAGTCAGTAACTGGAGCATCTACGTACCAGCGGCGCATCACCACGTGCAAGGCGGAGCTACAGCAGCTGGTGCAGCAGAAGAGAGAGCAATGCAACGCAGAGCGCATGGCCAAGCAGATGATGGAAAGTGCAGAGTGGGAGAGCAGGCCTCCGCTGCCAGGTAGCATCATCACATTTTTCATTTATCTTTTAATTTTCCTGCTGCACCTTCTGCATGTGAAATACACTGCCAGTTTCATACTCCCTCATCCTTTAAACATTAGCAAAATCTGCATTACATGCGCCTTTTGTCTAGCAATGAATTTATAGCATCTCTTCTGCTTTTGTATTACCTCATGAAAATTCGTACATTTCAACGCTTTTCGTAATTATATATAAATGTATAATTGTATTGGTGTCTGTTGATCTTCTTGTCTCGTCTATGTCTCATACGAGTGTTTTATTTTCTCTATGGTGACTGTTGCATTGCAGGATGGCATCCAAAAGGTCTTCTAGTGGCCCATCTCCACGAGCACAAATCTGCAGTGAACCGAATCAGGGTCTCGGATGAGCACTCCATTTTTGCTACATGCTCAAATGATGGAACTGTAAAGATCTGGGACAGCCAGAAAATGGAGGGCAAGACGACCACCACAAGGTTAATTTGATCTTGCGTGTCTATGGTCTGACTTTTCCCAGGCTGTCTTGTTTTTCTGTGGTAAGAAGTTTGATGTTTGAATGTGTTACCAGTAAGAAGCATGTGATTGTGTTTCAGGTCTGTGTTGACGTATTCTCGGATTGGAGGCCATGTGAAAACGCTGACCTTTTGTCAGGGGTCACATTACCTTGCCGTCGCATCAGACAACGGCTCCATTCAACTTCTGGCGGTAGAGGCAAACAAGCCCCCCAAATCACCCAAAGTCCAGCCCTGTCAGACCAGGTATGTGCAGGTTATATCAGCTACTTACTCTTACTTGCCGTTTAGGTTAAATCATCTTGGCTGTGCAAATTGTCAACTTTTTTTTAAAATCCTGACTGGTGTTAATCCAGCTAACAGGGAAGGTTCTTAGAACATTGGCGAATGTTCTCTAATAGTTTTCTCGAAGTTATAAAAAATGTTTTTGCAGTAACCTTAGTAGAACATTATTCGAATGTTATATTAAAATGTTATTCTTCGGAAGTTAGTGGAATGGTTTAAAAATGTTACAGAATTTAAACGTTTAAATAACATTCTTACATCCAAGCGATAGCATTAATACGACGTCTAAAAAATGGGACATTTTGAACATTCCCAGAACTTTCAAAATAATAAAACGACCATTTTTGTCATTTAATAGAATCGTTACGGAAACCTTCCAACCTACAAGCCGTTATCTGGGAAGTTGTTGTAGCTTTACAGAAGAATAAAAATGTTTCAACTTTGTATAAGTTACAGGAACTCAGCACCAGTAAATCCATCTTCCTGGATTTGTGTGCTGCTAAATAACAGTACAAACAAGTAAACGATAACTGCTCGCGAGGAATCCAATCTTTATTGAAACGCCATCATCGGCAAAATGTGTGATTTTTAAAAGATTGCTCAATGTGCACATGCAAACGTTCTGAAAGCAATAAACAGAACAGACATGAAATCTATGCCACGAAGGTGAATGATGTACGAGTCATTCTCATCAAATTACTTTTTGCCGAACTGTTTGTTGCATGTCATAGTAATGCAGGCGATCATGGTGGTGTACTCTTGAAAATCCACGCTGGCATCACCATTAGCATCGAGGTTCCTAAAGATCTTGTCGATTGCCATTGGGTCTTCAGATTTCTTTAACAAACACAACATGCGCAACATTAGAACCATGATACTATGTGCACTGCTGTAATATTTTGATATTATGTTACACGGCCTTTTGAACCAGGATTACAACAGTCACAGGACATTTAATGGCAGAAAGATTCTGTTTTGTTTCAAATGTATGCAGCGGTTTCTCGTTGCTTCTCACCCCTATCATATCACCCAGCTCTGCTTTGAGCAGTTCCTTCAGCTCATTTTTGGTCAGAGTGGTCTTGTCTCCCTCCTTCCCAGAGTAACTATGAAAGGTTTGAATCAGCATGGCCATGGCCTTCTGAAGTCCGGACATGTTGACTAGAAAAATGAGAGAGAGAAAAGGACCATTTACAAATCGGAATGAATTTGTTTTCTCTTTACAATTCTCTGTGGAACAGGGAAGAGTCACACCCAGCAACGGCTTAGCCTGTCGAACAAGTTACACCCCTTTGTGCATTTTGAGTCCGACTGGATTAAAGAAATGTAGAAGGAAATGATGGCCAACACCCAAACTGTAACACTGCAAAACTGTCCGTTGTTTTCCAGTGAACAAACCCATAATTTCAGTCTGAACTCTTGTCAGAATATAAGCAAAAACATATGAACCAAAAAGCAAGAAAGCTGTGCAATTGGGAAGAGAAGCAAAAAATATTTAACAAAATGGTATTTTTATAAGTATGATGTGATGGTCTTGAAGCTCCAGCATCATTTTAAATGTAACCAAACTGAATTCAGCGTGTCAAATATGAAGCCATGCACTTTGTTTGTAGTGTAGCACTGAGATCACCTACAGCTGAGGACAGATGTCTTGATTATAAAGCAGATAGTAATATAATTCAGCCCCATTAAAAGTTGAATTGATATGCTTTATATAAATAAGTGCTATACCGATAATATTTCTGTTAGTACCAAAACTCATAAGATATATTAACTCACCTTGGATTTCTGAGTTCACAACAAGCAAAGAACCAAACAGAAATGATACACAGGCTGGGGAGACAGGTGGCTTTATATGCAGAGAACGCCGCACCTTTAAATTGATCTCTTTGTTTACTTAAACATTCGAGTTTTGAAAAAAATGTTTGGCAAAAATAGCAGTAGGTGGGGTTTTGATCTTTTGTCCTTTTGAAATTTTCTGGTGAACTGGTGAACTGGTAAAACCAGCTTATAATTAAAAATAATAGCAGGTAAACAGTCGGCCATATTCATGGCCAGCACCTTGTTTTTGACTGTCAGATGAGTTTCTGAGAACTAAAGCTGTAACTACTCATATTTACAATAAAGCATTTAACAGACACATTTATGCAAAAGCGACTTACAGAAGTGAGGATAACAATCACATATACATATATAAATATATATACATAAATATATATATGTATGATATATTAAACAGAAGTATTTTATCATTGAATGATGGGTAGACTCAGAAGCCACAGAAAATACACAGGAATATAGAACAGAACAAAAGAGACAAAGAATTCAGTTTTGCCAGGTTGGGAGAATGAAAATAGAAAGGGAGGGGCATCGCATGTCAAATGAAGAAATTCAGGGATGAATAGTTATGAATAGTAGCAAAACAATATGTGAACAACAGAAAAAGAAATGATTCACAAATGCCAGTATTTCAGGAACTGTAACAGGGTATAGCAGAGTTTTCTCAGAGCTGCAAAGAAGGTTGAGCTGTTAAGCAACTGTGTATACTGTAACAGTAGAGAAATATAATACTGCATTACTGTAAATCAGATTGAATTTCGGTGTTTTGTGCGTGTTTGAGTGTTCAGCTGTGTTTATGCACTTTGTACGGTCCTTTGAAGCAGTTTGGGCAGTCGTGGCCCAATGGTTAGAATCTGACTTGTAAATCAAAGGCGGCAGGTTTGATTCCCACAGCTTGCAGGAAATGACTGAGGTGCCCCCGAGCAAGGCACCTTTCCACCAGTTGCTCCCCGGGCACAGTGATAGCTGCACACTGCCCTGAGTGTGTGTGTTCACAACTTGTAGTGTGTGTGTTCACAACTTGTAGTGTGTGTGTTCACAACTTGTAGTGTGTGTGTTCACAACTTGTAGTGTGTGTGTTCACAACTTGTAGTGTGTGTGTTCACAACTTGTAGTGTGTGTGTTCACTCCCCACTGGATTATATGCAGAGGTCACGTTTCCAGTATGGATGACCAAACATTGACAAATGCGCCACTTTCACTGTAAGTTTATTTCCCCTGAATGAGATTAAAATCTTTACGACAACCAGGAAGTCATAACTCAAACGGTCTGCTTATTTGAACCAATCATTTGAACCGTTACTAAGAGTCTCTAAAAGTGAAGCACCAAACCCTCGGCTGAGTGTTTGTGTAGTGTTTGTTGAAAGAGCGTTTAGGTCACTGAGCTGCTGTGCTTCTCTTTCAGGTTTCTGGATTTGAAGGATGAGGGCTGCGTGGTGGACGTCCATCACTTTAACTCTGGGGCACAGACGGTGCTGGCGTATGCCACCGTGAATGGCTTCTTGGTGGGTTGGGACCTGCGCAGCAACAGCAATGCCTGGACCCTCCGTCATGACCTGCGTCTGGGACTCATAACGTCCTTTGCTGTGGACATGCACCAGTGTTGGCTGTGTGTGGGTGAGTCAGTTTTATGTGAAAGCTCACAGGCTTGTAAACTAAAAGGAATAAATCGAAGCTTAGTAACAGAACTCCATTTGTTCGTTTTTGCTCTTTTATTGACATAAAGGCACAAGCAACGGCACAATGGCATGCTGGGATATGCGCTTTCAGCTACCAATTTCCAGCCACTCCCACCCAGCCCGAGCGCGGGTCAGACGCCTGCTGATGCATCCATTGTACCAGTCCTCAGTAATCGCAGGTGAGTCACCTTCTGTTCTTTAAAATACAAACACAATACCTTTTATAATTCCGATGACATAAATAAATATATCAGCATTACACCTTACATAACGTTGCTTTTAGTGACAGCTTTTGATAATTTTTTTTCCCATTAACTTTTATGTTGATTGAAAACATCTTCACATCCTGATAGCACTCAATAAATGTAGTGGTCTAAATATATTTATAATATTTATATAAAAATAAATATCTTCTGGGGAAGTTGCAGGACCTTGTGCGTCCAATCATTGCATTCGGTCCGAATGCTATATAATTGGATGTCCTACTTGCCTGTCAGACTATGTAAGCTTTCATGTGTATTGGAGGAGGCGTGGCTTTAGAGAGCGCTCTGAAGGGATAGGGTTAGACCTTATGCTTTCAAAGCTAGGTTGCTATTGCTAGCATTTCCAAAATTGCACACTTTAAGACACTCTGTTTAGTGGTTGATGTTAATTGTAATTTGCTGTTTCTATGATAATACGGAATATGATCATAAAACTTTTTCCTTCTCTCTTTAGCGGTCCAAGGTAACAATGAGGTGTCCATGTGGGACATGGAGACAGGAGACAGGAAGTTCACGCTATGGGCCAGCTCTGCCCCGCCCCTTTCAGAGATGCAGGTATGTTAGTACCTTCTCCAGAACAAAACATGTTTTTACACCTGCCTACCTGTTCTCACCATATTGGCATCTATTGCATTCTGCAGCCATCTCCTCACAGTGTACATGGGATATACTGCAGTCCTGCTGATGGAAACCCTCTATTACTGACAGCTGGATCTGACATGAGAATCAGGTGTGGTTCGTCAACAAATTAACCACTGTTGGTTTATTCACAAGCTAGCAGATATATGGAAATTCATGGGGACGCGTTTACATGACGCCACTGAACGACATATGGAAAACTATCTATGCTTTTTGGTTGTTCATTTACACAACAACTGTAATTTGGGGGGCTGAAATAAAACACTTGAAAACTGGTTTCAAAATGCTATTTTTTTAAAAAGTTATTGTTTGAAAACGTTGACGTCATGCACACGCGTATTACGTTCTGTCCATCTAGTGACATCGCCAACTACTGGCCTGGCATGCAAAATACAGCAGTTC
>JAZGTJ010019066.1:0-11100 GCA_036877575.1 Botia almorhae | reverse complement strand
AAAACTAAGGCATCATTAATCCACATCTCAACTGTCAAGGTAGCACAAAATATGAAAGTTGCCTCTTGCAGTTTCTCTTTGTCTGCAGAAGCTTCTGACAGAGACATAAAAGAAGAGAGAGACGAAATGCAAGTCAAATTCAAACCTTGGTCCTCATAAGCAAAACAGTATTTTATATATAATGGGAAGACTAACAAGCTAAATGCTAATCCAGTCCAATGTCCAAACATCAGACCCAACTCTCCCTAAATCTTACACTTTAATGCAGAAGCAGCATTGCAAGTGGTAAGCAAAAATGAGCAGAATAATTAATGCATACATGGAATACTATATAATAAACGTAAAATCATTGTGTGCTACAATGCGCAGCTGATGAAACAGAGTGTATTGGTTTGTAATCAACGACCTCGTTAGACTGTGACTATTTTACTGCTGACCCAGCGCTGTTTCACCATTCCCAAAATCACTGATCTGTGAAACATTATTTATAAACAGGCAGAAGGCAGAAGTACAATATATTCCTGAAAATAAGTAAGAAGAGTGTGTTTTTGAACCCGGAAAGAAATAAAGCAAGACATGATATAGGCATGAGTTACATTTTTGGGACTGTATAAAACATTGTGTTGTACTTACCATATAATTTAAAACAAATTAAATTCTTTATTCTCTCTTCAAAAAGCATCTGTGTCATTTTCCTCCCAGTTCTGGCAATCTGGCTTCAGTGTTCTGAATGTGTATATAATGACCGATGTTTAAAAGATGATGTCAGTGCTAATAAGCACTGTAGAGTCTTCTCTCTAAAGAGTTGGTATGATGTCATGTCATAAGCTTTTCTCTTTCTTCATTTGTTTGTCTTTTATTTTCTCTCATTCTTTGTTCTCTTCTATTGCCAGTTTTGCTGGGTTATACATTTTCCAGCACATAAAAGCTGCTCTCACCATTGCAAACAACCTGGCAGCATACTCCTTAAATCAGTCCACAGACCCACAAACAGAAAGCAAGAATTTTATAAGAAAACATTTACATCTCTAAACACTTACAGGTTCATATTCCTGTCATTCTATTGCTGTATGCTGTAATTAGTTTTTAAACAGCTGTAAACAGCTAGAACCAACATAAACTGTTGTTGTATGGATCTGCTTAAATTGTTTTCAATTTTTTTCATTCCAAAAAGGAAATAATTCACACAGGTTAAAAAACATCCATGTATAACCTAGTGAGTACTGAGTTGCCTTTTGAACAAAAGACATATTTTATTAAAGAAAGAGGTATAAAAAATATGTTTAGTCCAATCTGTGTTTTATATAACCTGTTGGAATAGAATGCTGTTGCAGGGTAATGCTATTCTATTCTAATGACTCTGTTTCCAAGCACTAAGTAGCTCTCAGCTAACCTAAGCTCAGAGGCCTCAGGAGTGTGTTCTCAATGACACAGGCACAAAGGAACAGAGATGGCGGAATGTGTGAATGTAGCAAAGCTGTTTCAAATGAGCCACATGGGTTATTCTGCAGTGTAACAATCGCAAGAGAGATAAGAATAACTGCAAATGTGTACTGTGACTGCTATATACAAAACCCGACAAAGATAATAGTGTGCTTTTCCTATTTCAATTGCCCACAAAAAATCAACTAAAAGGGAGATTATGGAGACTATTTTAAACAGCTAAATAAAACCTGATTTGCATTTTACATAAATAATACTTAAAAAAGTTCTAAAACAAAATACAGATAGAGACAGAAAAAAGAGAGAGACAGAAATTTATCCTGCATTCATGTGTCTAGCATGCCACTATCAACAGTTCAAACTCAAATCTTACAATTCTTTGAAAAATAGACCATTTGCAAACAACAAAGCACAACTCAAACTGAATTATCCCCAAAACACAACTTCTAGTTGAGTCTGACCATTAATATGGTCTTATATTAACTGCAGAATTTAATACTTAGGATTAGAGGTTTAGAAAAACCCTTGACCAAAATGTTTGAGGTATAAAATAAACTGCTGCCTTGCAGGCACTGTACTAAATATGAATTCTCATAAATGTTTATGTCTGAATAAATCCAAAAACACTCTAACCAAAGTGAGGCCATTTTAATGTGCATTTAGCAGTTTCCAAATCTACTCTTGGTGACAGAATGTTTGATGGAGGGCAGCTCACTGCTGGCAGCATGTGACAGCCCCTTTGATTTCCCACTTCTTAGCTGCTGTAATTATAGTCTTTCTCTTTCTCTCTTTCTACCTCAATGCATCAATCTATTTTTCTCCTTTCTCATCTCTACTCTTCCATCTTATTTTGACTGTCACTTCCGATTGGAGACAGTCCTCTCCTTATTTTTGTCGATCCCAGTCACTTTTCTCAATCTATGTTTCAAGCACCATCTGTCTCCAGGTTTATTTCTGGTGATCCTGGCTTGCCGGCTGCAGTCCTCTCTAAGAGGTCATGGACTGGTAGAGTTGGGTTAATGGCTGATAAGTGTTTGGAAAGAGGGAAGTGTGTGTGTTTTCAGTCTTACATCTATCACATTGCCCATGTACACTGCCCAGGGCACCACAATATGGTGAAGAGCTTCTCTGTAAGTAGATGGATGGTTTTATTAATTAGAGATGCTCTGGCTACTGCTGTGTTTTCTTAGTAATCATTAACACCTCTTCAGCTGTATATTATGGTAATGTATTCAATGGGAATATCTTCATTTTATGGTAATTTCTTAATTACCATAATTAATAATTAACTTAATTAACTTAATGTCAACCAGTTCTGTCTGCGTACATTCAAAACAAAATCTCATTTTGAAAAAGAACAAAAATGTGTATAGAGGAAAATAAAAGGCCATTAAAATCCAGAAATAAATCCGGTACCTAAAACTCCCTATATATAATCAACCCCAATATCTCCTACAGAGTGTGCCAAACGCTAATGCTCGCACTACATTGATATTTTCAGTCTGTGACACAGTGTGACAAGTCGCTGAGCCAACAAGAAAATTTCGAAAGCACCATGAACAAACATCCCTTTAAAGCCGTGTGTCCACTACCAAACTATTTTTTGGGCTTTGTGTCACGGCTTGTGCCATGTTATAAGCATCTCGCCACATGAGCTATATTATTCAAATTCTGTGCTAAGTTAAAATTGTCCAACATTATATAACGCATGTTGAGGAATCTGCTTTTTATCTAATTGTTGTTGAATATAAAACATCTACACAGGGTCACATAAACCCGAAGCCAGCCTTGTTTTACAGGGCTTTATTAGGATTAATTGTTAATTAGTTGTTTAGGCAATCTTCTAATTTGACCATTTTGAAAACGTGTAGCTTTACACATCCGTAGTGAGCACTTTGTCAGATATAAACTATTGTCACTAGCTATACCATAGCTAGTCAGGGAGGGGAATGATCCATTCCGTGATTAGTTACAGAAAACAAGAAAAGGTGAGTTTTTAAGTGTTTGCTTACGTCCTTGTCCCTGAGAACTCTCCATTCTCTACCAGTATCAGAATGGGCAGACCTAAATTTCTTAATGCCTCAGGTAATCACCTCATCCTTCCCTCTGTCTCGTTCTCCCTCTCATTACAAGGCTCTTTCAAGCACTGCCAGCAGTGATGGCTGTACAAAACAAGGCCATAAAACACCAGCAAAAAGCCAATGACAAGACACTGTGCTTGGACAGACATGGGGGGAGGGAAATGTCAAAGGAAAATGGGAAACAGAAGACAGATGGTAAACAATGCAAACTAACAGAACAGTGATGACAGAAATATGAAAGAAGAATGAAAGAGAGTGAAATTCAGATAAAAATGAAAGCTGGGTTATCAAAGCAAAAGCGAGCTAACGAACAAACTAAAATATAACAGAAAACAGTAGATAAGGATGGTTTTTTGTTGTTAACATGGAGCAGATGGTTCTAATCATTGTAGGAAATACATCACAATTCACAAGCAACATAACACAACAGCCATAGCAAGTTAGTGTCAACCCTTTTCTTCAAACAAAAGAATTTTGTGTCTGCAGAGATTTAGTTTAGGCATTTGATTGTTTTGGTCCAGTTTAAATGAATAGGCCCTGATGGAATCTGCTGATTTTCTACAGAATTCTGTGAAATGGATTTTAGGCATATAATTGTTTCCAAATCTAGAAGCAACATATACATGTTTCTATCATTCTTCCTGTCTGCCACAAGCTGGGCAAACATACAGTCCCATTCAAGACTCTACTGAGCTATTGACCCTGTCCAGACGCTTAAACAAACAATGTGCTGAATGTGTCACAGAGTGATGACACTTTTCTGAAAGTTTAGCTTATTATTGGTTCACCTATAGCTGTCTCTGCACATTAGGCTGCAGGATTTTAAAATACCCCAAAAAATTACACACATTACCTGTAAATATGGTAGAGCGTGTGACTCATGAGTAGAGCTAATTAGTGCACTGTTATTAGTGGCTAAAAGCTTAAAATTGCCAGAGCATTACACAAACACACAGCGTCACAAATGTGTAGAAACTTTGTTAATATTGTTTGTTCTATTTCTGCAGAAATCTGTTGAGATTTTAATGGTAGAGAACAGAGTTTCCATGTACCATTAAGCAAAATGTCCAATTAACAAGCAAAAAATTCACCTTCTTAATGGGAACGCCTAGTAATTCATAAATTATCTGAATTAATTAGTTCCCTTTAGAGAGATAAACCTATTGTAGTATTCAGACAGATTGTATTAGACCATACAGACATCTTTTTCCAAAGTATAAGCCTTTCATGTGTTTGTTATTTCCTAGCATTCCAAAAATTTTGATCCCAAGAAAGTTTAAAGACTCATACCTTTTGCCAGAAAGGGAGAACATAGAAATCATGGCTTTCAGCCCTGTTTGTGCCCCATTTGTGTGTTCAGCCCATGTTATATCGCAGTAAGCTGTTTATACCCCTGTAATAAAAGACTGACCAGCTGTTTTTGAGCACTCCCACCCTGTGGTTCACATTCCTTTCTCTACATGTTCATTACATCAGAATGATTCATTATGAACTGTGATTAGTAAAGCCTTTCAGTGAAACCTTATAAATACCGTCTGTGTCTTAAAAATGATAAATGCTGCCTATACAGACAGTTAACAAAGGCACGGACCAGGAAAGAATGTCTGAATCCATTTTCTATTAGGTTTTATTAAATTATGATTATTTAACTTAATTTTTTATTAACTTAGCTTTATTAACTTATGATTTCATTCCAAGCATTGCAGTCATTAAATATTTACTTGGTTATCTCCAAAAGGGTCTCCAGGAAATTTGGTAGGATTTGGCAGTGAGATGTCATACCTACACCATTATTTGGGCAAACTAACTAACTGCTAACGGACCACAGTCTCCGGGTTTTCTACACCTCCTTGTTCTCTAAAGCTCACTTGATTTTGTTCTAGATCACTAGACATGACGTTATGGTGCCTGTCTGAAATGAGTTTTCTTAAGAGGCACCTTCATGTAGAAGCATTAGGTCATTGACTGAATGGTCAACAAACACTGCTTTCAGATTGCAGCACAGTAACTAGCATGTGTTAGGTGTAAGATGATATGTAAGATGATAATAAAGCAAAGTACACACACATTCATTAAACCCCCTTAAAAGATACATGACTTAAAGATAAAAACAGTCATTTCAGTAAAGCCTGATTTATCATTTGCTTAAATACACCCTTATTAGTTAAAAAGCACAGTGCCACTATGACCCTGACAATGTTCTCTTGCACTACCTCTGTTTTTCCCCACCTCCTCCCTCACTCTCTCTCCCTCATTTTCTTTTTCTCTAGGTAACTTCTATTTTTATCAGGGCTTGCAGCATACTCAACTCACCTGCTGTATGGCAGCACAGAAACGCAGATAGAAAGCAACTCAAAACTGTGTGAGCTTATTTTTTGATCAGCGTGGGTCTGGCACAGGATTTGGGTAACTGAATTATCTGTTCTCTGCGATTACATTTAGCTGTATTCTGTAGGCCAGGAGCTGAAATCCATCCTCATCTGCGGTTTGTGAGAAAGTGTTTTTAAGTGTGTGTATTAATGTTTTACATTGGGCAGCTTTTATCTTCTATTGTTCTACATTCTACCTTAGTGTAATTGACAGAATTTAACCATCAGTTTTCTCAGAGAACAAGACCAGCAGTAAAACAGGAAAAATGGTCTATTTTATAGTCAGCTGTTTTTTGGGGTTTTTGCGCACACAACAGTTTTTCTATAAAGTGTGATCCGTGCCAATTTTCAATAGTTTCTGAAATGATGGTCTTATTTTAATCATTGAAAGTTTCTTGCTGACTAGCAAAAGCAAAGCTTGCAATATTAAAACTCATAATCACAAACAATGAAGACACTGTCTTTCTTTCTTGACCCATGAGCCCCACTACAAACTGTACACACAAATTCATGCACTTACAATGTGATCATGTTCACTGTTCTACTAATCAGACACAAAATTATCTCTGCATGAACTGTATTTAAATTGGAGTGGGACAATCAGTGGGTTTTAATTTGTGGTGACACCCTTTAAGAGCACATCTATGTAAGCAGCACATCAAGCCCTTAGGGGACGCAGGCTCTGACAGCTCCGAAGCCACCAATGGCTCATAAACAAGAAAGAGACAAATCACAGCCACAAACTGCTTGAATAGTGGATGGCAAATCATGCAGGGCTGCGTGACACCCATTATGAGTTGCGGTTTTATTAACTTAAGTGTATTCTTATCAAGCTTCTCAGCGTGAAATTGCTTTACATATAATTCTAAGGCAGTCTGCTCCACAAAAGCGTGCATATTGTAATACAATAGCATCATCTAACTACAAATGTACTCTTCATTAAATGAAAAATAAAATAACACTTTGGGACATTGTGTTCAATATGTGATAATGTTTTAACCAAAGCCACTTTGTTTTAAGTAAACAGCATATTTGTGTTTAAAAAATGACAGATGTTTTAACAGGAAGCAAATTCCTACTGAATGTGTTGTTGACACTGGGGACAGTTTTGTTCCAAAACATGAATGTTGTTTCTTGCAAACTGATCTTGAGGTTTACTCTGATGTTTAATTAAGTAAATAAGTGAGCACATGCTTACTGAAGAGTCTGCATAAAGAGTGTAAGAATGTTTACATCTGTATATGTTGGTTTTCTTGCCTGACAGATTGTTACTCTTGCACTTTAAATTGTGTAAGAACACATTTGTCTCCACACCAACAAACACAACATATGGTGCCATCAGCAGCTGCATTCCGGCACTGAGATCAATGTATTCTCATCTCTCCTTGACAAGCACCTCCTAACAGTTTGTTATCTGATTGATTTTAACAGCTGTCTGTTTACAGCTCTCCTGAATTACCAATGCAAAGACCACCAACCTCTCACCACACACAGAGTTCATTAACCACACAAACGCAAACCATGTGATGTAGACGTGTGTTCTGTAACAGATGCATCTTTAATTCCTGACTGGCTTATAACAAGATACCGTATTTGAAAGCTTTATCCTGTGTGCACGAATCGAAACACAACAAAAGTCACTATATGGGGTGCACAGATTAAATAAATAAATAACAATAAAGCACAGATTTAGTCTTTATATGGGATTTAAATACGGTAATTTGATCATCTAGATGTCTTAACTTGCTTAACTACTTTATCGAGTAAATGTTACTAATTGACTTAAATTGTTTCAACGGTTCATTAAGTGCAAGTTCGCTATAGGAGGGTCTGTAATCTAATTTCCTATATACACATAAAATAAGCCCCATTTACCTTTATAAATGCCAGTTTTCTATATGCCGGTTTTCTATAACTTACCTCGGCATGACAGCACGCGGCGATCAAGAGGAAAACCACAACGGGAAAACATCGAAACATCTGTAACGGGCGAAGCGGGTGAAAGGAAGTAAGAAAGGAGAGAAAAACACAATGCAAACACAAAAAGCGTTAAAGGAAATACGACATAAGTTCGTAGATGCTTTAAAAGATTGCCCAAAGGTTTCTGGTTTCTTACCATTGTGGGAGAAAGAGGCGATTTTGAGGCAGAAGGCGCAGCGTCTCGGTCCGCGGTTGAATCTCTGGATGTGATTGCAGGAAATTCGAGCAGCGCTCAGGAATCCGTTACTTCCCCCTCCTTGACGTGACGTGGCCCGTGAAAAGCCGTGGAGCAGATCCAGATAAAGAGCACACATTCAAATTTCACACACTCCTTACTTCAGTGAGTGACCAGTTTCTGTGCATTGGGACAGGTTTTCAGAGCTCACGTTATGTTGCATTTAAAATATGCAATTATAAAATACTGTAACTTTATTTCAGCTATATTTTCAGTCCCTGGAAAAATACCAGTGTTTGCAAGGCAGCAAAGGAATCGTGTTTAGGTATAATGATGGTTAGAAAAGTTGGACGTCCAGTCCGGGATTTAGGGCGGGGGGTTGTGTTGGGGAGCCCAAAAGCGATGAATCAATAGAGACAGCATCTCTTTCCAATGCACCGCCTCCATTCATCCATTTATTTTCTGTGCCGCTTATACTGTAACTGTAATAAAAGTAGCTTCTAACAAGCATGTTCACAAAATGATTGTATATTATGTACATATTATTCATTCATATTACTCAGCTTACTTAAATACATAAAGAGTAATGTACATATTTATAAAGCAAGGATGGGTAAACTGTTCTTCCTGAATTATATAAACTAATGAAGCATGTTTGAAAAATGGGAAAAAATGAAAAATGCTGATTCTACAACAGCAGAACCTGCATTTTAATTGTATATGATGAAATGTTGTTCACCAAGTCTTTCAGATCAGCAGTTTTTCTGACAATAACTGACAGTTCGCGAAATGAGTTTAATGAGTTCATTAACAAAAGAATCTAACAAAACTTCAACCCATTAAGTATATTTCCATAAAGTTTCAGGCAAATGTGATTGTCACATTCATTGAGCTGCATAGCTTCATAGCAGGACTCGCCAATCATGAAAAGCAAATGGTGACTTGCTTAGCCCTCCGATTGCTTTGTCCTCCTAATGTCTTTCAACCAAGAGCGCTTGGTAATCAGAACAGCACAAAATTGCCTCTCCACAGCTACTCTACATCAATGTTTATCTAACAGCATCTGCATAATGTAGGATGAATAACCTGGAATAGATACATCTGATATATTCAATCTCAAGTACTGCATTTTCAGACCGCCTAGTTAAATATTTAAAAGCAAGGTCATTGGTGACAAAGCCTGTTTTTCTGTCTGACTAATCCCTTTATCTTCCTCTCTCACACAACCACCAGTCTGGCTGCCCAGCAGGTGTTACGAGATGAAGGAAGGAAAGGGTTTGTATGTTTGGTACAGGCCCAAGAGGAACAGATAGGGGTAAGGTGAATTACTTTAGATTTAAAGACTGATGATTAAAGACCATGTTTTGTGGCTGGTACTGCATGTGTGTTCTTTGTAGGGATGAGCTGAATCTTTATTTGGAAATGAATAATTAATGCCTTCGAACAAACAATGGATTCCCCCAAAATGGAAAGTAAAATTCATTATTCACTCTCCAAGGAGCACATGGACAAAAGACATTTAAGTGATTAATCCATCCATTTTCTATACAACTTATCTTATGTAGGGACGTAGGAAGTGCTGTAGTCTGTACTTGCATTTTATTATATGATATATTTATAACCAATAAAAGCAATTTCTTTCTTAAACATGCAGTCGCCTACATCCTGCCAAAATCACATACTTTGGCAGCAGACTTCTCAACCATTGTTTCTGGACTGCTGACTGCCATGTTTGCATTGTCATGTGACCCTTATATACTTTGACCCATGATAGACCTGCTAAAACGAATCAATTTTTTGGTACTTTTATCACTTAGACTTGAAAATATCCGCCTAGTTTAGCTCTCATGGCCTCCGAGACAGAGAAGTGTCCATCCAATGCACAGTTTAGAACCTCAGTGGAATGAGTAGCCCAGATCTCAATGACCCCCATGAAGGGCCAGTGTCTTGAAAGAACTCACCACACTGGAGATAAAGAGCCCAGCAATAGGCCAGTTGTGTATTTCTTAACTGTTTCAAAAATACCCTACTGAGGATTAAGACACATTACTACTGTTCATATACTGCTTTTTCGCTATTTCCCACCACACAAAATTATTCAGCAGCACTGATTTGATGTTACTGTGATATGCTTTGGTATAGTTCAAAAATAATTTGAACCTGAAGAATAAAATCCACGATAGTAGGTCAAAAGTTTTGTATCCTGTATACTCTTTGCTGATTTCTTAGTGCCCCCAAGTGGCCGGTAAAGGAACTATCCCAAGTGGCCGGTAAAGGTTTACAACTTCGGAATTAAATATCATTTTAGGACAGACCTGGGCATTTTACGGCCCGTTGACCCTTCTTGTCCAGCCCGTGCGGTCATTCACAAACAAGAAACGTAAATGAAAACTAGTTTACGCCATGCACGCTTGATGCTTTTATTTTGAAAAACATTTACGTACGAACACATGCGCAGGTGGCAGTTGCGCGCGTAAATGTAGGATCGGGGTTAAGTTAGTTTTGTTTTAGACATTCAGCACACATTCAGCAATAAACGGCAATAACTCCAAAACCGCTTCGATCCAAATTCTGTCAGTCGCATTACTGCAAAAAGTGGAAAGCTAATAATATTTCACAGTCATTATTTTGTGATTTTCACTCAATATTATGAAATTATAACCCGAAAAACAAACCCAGTGACATTCAATAGAGGACGTCGGTGGGCTACTTTCCCAACCTTTTGTTTACTGGTTAAATAAGGGCCTGCAAGTCCATTATAACCTTTTTGTTTTAGATTTATTGTTCAGAGACCTTTTGTTTACTGGTTAAATATGGAAATGCGTGTCCAAAATAAACCTTGTTGTAATTTTTGGTTAGAGATGATACGCTGGGTTGTTTCTGTAACCACATTTTTGGGTTAAATGTGCTGGGTCATAATTCTGGTTTGTTTGGTGTACAGTAAACACTTTGCTGGGTTGTTTATGCTGGGTCACTAGGTTTTGAGAGGGTTATTCACAGCTGAACATCTAGTTGGGTTATTCTGACCCAGTTACTGGGTCAAAATTGTTCA
>JAZGTJ010019065.1:0-11100 GCA_036877575.1 Botia almorhae | reverse complement strand
CACCTGCTGTATGTTCACCAAACATCCACCATATTACAATATCACTCACCTTGGTTTCCCATGAGGGCCACTTCACAAAGGTCCTTCTGAATCTGTCACATTCACATTGTTTTCTTTAGTTGTAGTGTAACCTCACGATTTCCTGTGCAACATTTCTAGACATGGACCGGCAGGGACAGTCACTCCTGAAGTCAGCCAGAAGTAACTATTTTTACTGTCGTATGTACTTTAGTGCATGGTGATGGGGCTTCGCTCTTAATGTAGCTGTTAGAGCTCAATGAGTGAAGATGTCAGATCCAGGACTTGACCGTGGCAAAGGCTGGCATCATTTAACAGGCTTTGACCCAGAAGGCAACTACTAACAGGCAGAATAACAATGCATGCTGGGAAGTGGGTATCAGGCATGCCGAGCAATCTGGAACTGTTCCGTTTATTAATGATCTAATTAAAGTGCTAATCAAGTTTTATGAAAATGACTGAACTTTTTTATCTGATTATTTAAATGCATTAGAAATTTGGGCATTTTGCATAAAGTGATTTAATGAGCTGAATTCTTTAATCTTCTATAATGAATTTATGATTATGGAAGTGAATGTACTTGCTTTTATATTGTCTGCGTCTGTCTGTTTTAGTGCTTTGTTTTTATTTGATACAAAATGCCATATTGCATAAAATCATTTCATATCATTAATCGGGCTAGCATATGCTAACAGTAGATGCTAATCCTGTTAACCCATGTTGGTGCTCTGTTCATCACAGCCTTAAGGATGGAACAGACCTGCCAATCAAATGTGAGATCTCCCCTCTTGTGTCCTATGGCGGTGAGGTAAGAGTCATGGTCATTAAGGTGTATTTATAACCTGAAAAATAATATAAAAGTAATGTCTAATATACAGCTTAAGGTGCAAGAAGAAAAAACAATTTGGAATAAAACAATGACTTGATATTCCTTAATGCATATACACAAATATTGTGTTGGGAAAATGTTTAACTGATAGTGTTTGTTGTATATAACCGCGTTCCTATTAGGTAACTTCAAAACTGTTCTGGGATGAATTAAGACTCGTTGTTTCTGTTGTCTCCAAGGAGCTGGAGCATCTTGTGAACGGGCGAGCGTTCCAACCCAATCTGATGATCGATGAGAGTGGCGTCCACGAGCTCGTGAAAAATGGCCTGTAAACCTGGAGCTGTCTGCTGCACTGAAGAAACCAAAATGAAGACTGTCTTTATCACTTCATCATCATCATCTTACTTCCTGTCAGGGTGGAGGAAACTGTGAAATCCACGTGCAATAAAAATGAAGGAAGGGTCATAATCGAACCATTTTACGATCAAACTATTTATTTTGCGAAGACTTATTTTTTATATCGTGCACATTTTGTTTTTTCTAGAATTGTGCCATATTTCTGGATGTTTAATTTATAATTACAGAATAGCTTTGCGTAATACAAAATGGTATATGGGTTGAATTCTTAAAAATATGTCGCATGAATGGGTACTGCTAAGGTATTAATGTTTTACAGTCTGTGATTAATGTAAAAAACTACGGTACAAATGTTTTGTCTGCTCTGTGGGTCTGTGGGCCTGTCGAAGACGTATGTTTTTCCTCGAGTAAGTGACATTGAATCAGATTTTCCAGCACATGGTTGATGAGACCGGTTCTGATTGGTTGGAGTCTGTTCCTGTCACTTCAGCCCTTGAGAAAGTCTGAGCTCTGAGAATCCCTCACTCTGTACTCCTTTCTGCACTTATCCTTTCTTGTAATCTTGAGCACTTCCCTGTTTCCTTCCCTTTTCTCTTGACTTTGTGTCAGTATATTTGTGCACATCCATTTATTAAAGATTTATTCTGATAAATAAGTTGTTTTTGTTTATAAGTAAACTTCAATTTATTGTTAAATAGGGCAAGTCATTTCTTATCCCATGTTTTCAAAAGATGCTTGGAAAAATTTGACCATTTCTTTGCTTATAATGTCATTTTAGAGTAAATGGAGTCTTACTCATTGCTGAGTCCAAAGATGAAGGCTGCCCAGGTTCAAGCATGTGATTAGTATAAACAGACACGTTTTCAAAATCTGTTTTGAGCGTTGAAAATACTCTGATACATTGAAAGCATTGTCTTAATTTCTAAATTCTTGGATTTGCATCGCCATAGCAATGCACTGTAAACATACGTTAATAACAAACCTTGGACTGGATCAAGGCATCCAGTTCAGTTTTAAAATGATATGGGATGTTGGTATAAAAAGGTTTTAAATTCAAGTCTTCTAAAACTAAAGGTTGCACATAAGGTTTATGGCTCAAAACCAAGTCCAAGGAAGATTTACTATCATTTTTCTATCCTGTAAGGTGCATAAACCCAGGATGAAGGTCCTAACAAGAAATAAACAAATATTTTTTTAACAATAAATAAAGCTGTTTGTAATCATGGTGAACTGTTGATTTTAATAGCAATTGAATTAAGTACAAAATATACAAGGAAGGTAATGTTATCAAATAAACTAAGAAGTTTATAAGTAATATTTTATTGCTTATTTTCCCTCATGTAACAATAGCTCTGTATCAGTTTTCCATCTATAAATTATAATTGAATATTCTGTCCCTGGCCAAACTGGCGAAAAACAAAATAAGGGAAAAAGATTACGGGGGCTGTTTTTCTCATTATCTCGCAGAATGATGTATCTCTATAGAGGCGGGGAAAGGATTTAAAAGGAAATGCAACCAAAACTCCCTTTACATTTTAAAACGTCTATTGCTTGACATATAACAACGTTTATATCCTGGAATAAGTAAAAAGTAATAGCATGTAATAATACATTTACTTCGTGAACTATTTAGATTACTACATCGAGTATTATAATATGTATTTGCTAAAACAAGCATTATTATCAGTTAGCACAGTACCCACATTAGCCAAAAATAAAAACACAGGAAAATAAACCGTGCATTTGGGAAAGGAAAATTTACCGCTACTTCAATAAATGCCTAAATAAGTAACTTCTCCCACCAGCATTTGTGAGAGCCAACGCATGATGGCAGAGGACTATGATCATATAAACGTAAAATGTTCAGAGCATTTAAAATATCACAGAAAATACGTAAATGCGTGTTGTTCGTATTAGGGCTGCTCTGAATCCTGGTCTGCATTCTTTTGGGCTGTCAAAAGGGAGAAAAAGAAAAAATATATTCAAGAAAATCTTCTGCGATTGGTCACGGGAGTCTGACTTAATTGAAACCTTCTGTATGGCATGAGGAATTCTGGGACTTTGGCATTTTCCCAGGAATCCTCAGAATGTTAGTTTTTAGTCTCTCTCTCTCTCTCTCTCTCTCTCTCTCTTTCGCTCTTGCTCTCCCACTCCCACTCATCCAGAGGTGTCTTACATCAGCTTAGTGCGCCCGAATGTGAAAAGGGAAAAAGCGAGCTTTGGTTTTCATCTTCAAGCTTTCGCATCACTTGGAATTAAGGAATTTCTTCACAAATGGTTTGAAACAGCAGCCCAGACAGTAAGTTTGCATTCGGTCTATTAAACAGCACTTTTCTTTGTATTATTATTTTATTTGATAAAGCGTCGTTGTCTTGTATTTCATTTAGGATAATGTGTATGTGACTAGTTATGATGAATAAGAGAATAATAGATTTTAATGTATGGGGTGTTCTTTGTTAAAACTTCGGAGCGCCTCTGTTTGCATGGCAGGCTAAAATAGCGGATAGCAGAGCAGCTTGATACTCGATACGTTGAACTGACTGAACTGTGGCAAACCAGCTGTTCTGAATGGACTTTTTAACAAGGTATCGATCTGCATACGTTTTAGATTGGTACGTTTCACATAAGTACATGATTTTGGTAATTGTACTTGGCTTTATTGGTTTCTCTTACGTTGTACACCCTGGCAGCATCGGAAACCGTTATTTTAAGTCAGTATGGTTATATATTTGTGTTAGTGGAAGATAAGTGGAACAACAAAAACAGATTGCACTCTTCTACATGATAGTCTACATTAAATAATGTGCTATGCTCTATAAAAAGTTAACTATGATATAGAATAAACATTGTTACCTCAGGGGAAACTACTTCATCTTCTAAAAACGATCTTAGGGTGATTACAAATAATTTGCAAAATATGACTGAAATATGCCTGCTAATATTTGCCACTTTTGTTGTCTATTTCAATTAACATAAAAATGTAGGGAGGGCATAACTGTCAAAATATTTCTACAGCCTCTGTATATGATCTTACCCCATTTCTAACCTTGTGTAGGACATGCTTAACTTAAGATATCAGCTATACCTGATTGGTACACAAATGAATGTTTGACATATTGTTTTAATAGCCTACGTGTAATCGTGTAATATATGTAATTTAACAACATGCCAAATGTGGAAAAGTGTGGAAGAATGTTTGCAAAGCCTTCATTACACATGGATTGTTCCTGTGTAATTAAGCTTATTGCCGCAGGTCCTCAGTTGAGTACAGAGTAATTGAAACCCTAAGAGATAATAATGATGCACTTTATTTTGGATATATATAAGGTTTTATTCAGTGAAAGTCAATAATTTGCATGAATAACTCAGAAATATGGATTGTTCCCTTGCTAATATTTTTGTGTCTTACTCCTGCATCTCAGTACCAGATTAAACAAGCCTCCTGTTATATATGACTGTTATTTCCTTGCAGTAATACATACTGAATGTATTGATTAACATTTTAAACTGGTAACAGAACAAATATGTTGACGTTAAATTGCAATGTATCTTCTCCCAGTCTAAACCAACACCCTTATGCTGTATGCACAAGGAAAAATTCGTATTTCAATGTATTTTTTATAATAATCCTGGCATCTGTGACTTTATTAAAACTAGCCACCAGATGATGGCTATAATTATTGGTTACAGTTGATTTATATTTCGCATGATCTCAACAAGCTGCTTTGCTGGCGTTGAGTAGTTTTAATCATAAACTTTCAGTTGGTAAGTCATTGTAACGTTTTAATATACTTGAATATATAATATACTTTAATAGAACTGAAATTTTCAAACTGAATTGTCCCAGATTTGTGGGTAAAAACAAATCTGGTCTAAAGACCTATATTAGCCCACATCAATGGCTCGGTAAGAACACACTGACAGCTTTTATTGAGTCTTGTATGATTCATGCAACATGTTCTAAAATCTTGCTTTTCTAAAAGGAAACGGAAAAGTTTTTTTCACCGGCCCAGTTGTTATGTGAAATTTCAGTCGGAAAGCTCAGGAAACATTCCGATGTGTTTAATGCAGGTGCACAGATAAACCAAAAAACAGCTGCGTTCCAACCATGACCCACTGGAACCAAACACAGTCCATATAGCTTTACGCTGTCAATATGCTTTTGTATTCAAATCTTTATGTAGTCTTTAACTCTAGGAATTCTAATAGCTAACTGCTCAGTACATTTTTAATTATTTTTAAAGTACATATGGTCATGATTGTACTTGAAAGCCAGTCATATCAGGAGATAAAACAGACATCGTTGAAACTGATATCTTCCATTGAATTATTTTCAGCAGTAAATAGAACTCTTCATTTTAAAATATTCTATTTATTCTTGATGTCATTCTAATATTGGCATATTCTGTCTCTTTGTGGAACAGAATATGCCAAAAAACACCACAAAGAGTTCATTGTTTCATTGTTTTTTAATTATAGTTTTTAGATAGCCTATAATATAGTGGAATTATGGAAAAATTGGAATTATTCAAATTCTAGACTCTGTAATGTGGCACCTTTTTTAAAAGGTCAAAATTCAGTTTGGACTTTTCAGTCACCTGTTCTATACTTTATCCCTTAATTAAAAGATATAAACATTCACTTATCCCAAACCTATGACTCTGTAACATGTTGTGCTGTTTCTCTATTGCACTTGTGTCTGTTTTTGCTATCACCTGGATCTCATTCTGCTGGAACTGCCATTTATTTGGATTTATGCATTTCCATGAAAATATAATATCTGCAATACTGTGACCATTGCTTTAGGGAGGAACGGAAGAGGTTTCAAATAAAAAACACATGTGCTTTTCATGCCTAAATTTACAGGCATGTAAATATCGGCCTGGTGAGTAAGAGACATTAACTTTAGCAGTATGTAATATGGCAAATAAAAAGCAGTATTTATACTGTTAATTTGAGTGCTGTGTTCCAATGAGCCATTATAACAAAACAAGCTTGTCTTGCCTATAAGTGTTTGGAGGTAGCCAGTGCCATCCAATGAACCAATGACAGAACCAGCACTTTTAAAAATAAAGGTTCTTAAAAGTTTCTCCAAAGCCAAAGGTTTTTAAAAGAACCATTTCTTTCTTACCTATTAATATTCTAAAGAACCATTTCCAAGTACAAAGCTGTTTGTGAAACAGGAAGGTTCTACAAATGTTAAAGGTTCTTTAGGAAACCATACAGCCAGAAATGGTTCTTCTATGACATTGTGAAGCAGCTTTTTTTAATATTGTACATTTGCTATTTTATCAAGCCATGAGTGGCACAAATGCTTGAAGTCCAGTCCGTGTTTTACATCATGCTGGTGACACATAATTTCCACTGTCATCATTTATAAAACATGTGATTAAAGTCTTGGTACTTATTTTCAATAAGGGGTAAAGTGAGGCCCTACATCATATCCAAAAAGGCCTTTAATTGTTTTGAAAGGTGCAGTTTGAATAGCTCTTCACTGTCAAGACCCACAAATTGAACCCAGATTTTTCTATCATGTGTGATGAGATTTAGTTAGAGCCTTTCGGTAATGCCTGACCTGTCTCCAGATCTGTAGGAAAGATGAACTCAAATGAACTCCAGTTCATTTTTCAAATTTCAGTTTTCATACAAAATACATTATTCGTCCCAAAATGTGATTTTTCTGTATAAATTCAATCATGATACGTCCTGGTCAAATCATTGACACTGTTTTTACATTCATTTCCTCTTTCCTGATACAGGCCTCAAGCTGTTTTTGAGGTAACCAGTCTCTGCGCACGGCCATGTTTAAGTTTAAACGAATTCTTCGCCCACTGCACGCGAATGTTAATGTTGACTGTAGTGCCCAGAGGACGTCGTTTAATGTGTAATTGACTCATTTGTGTCAGGTTACACTGAAGAGACAGTGTTGTGGTTTGGAGTTAACTTAAATCCTTCTATATATACATGATGAGGTCTTATAAGGGCCACGGCCTACTTATGCACTGTTGGCCCTCTGTACTGCAAAGTGTTGTGTTTACAAAGAGGTTCCTTAAAAGTATTGCGTGATTTTCTACAAATAGTCTTTTAGTGTGATTTTCTGGAGCAGTTTCTCAGTAATATTTTAGCGTGAGTCTCTGTTTGTGGTTAGGATCATTTCTGTTTGGAGAATACTGAAGTTTTATACCACAAAATCTGTGTTAAAAAATTTAAAGCAGTTTTTTATTGTCATGCAGTTTTTTTTTATGTTTTTCTCTTACATTCATTGACTCTGTGGGGCTGTAACCAATAACCTGTCTGCTGATCAAGTGGCCTGTTCGTTTACATATTTGGATGAAATAGGTCAGAATTACATAAACATCCTTTCAAGTCCATTAAAAGATCTTGTGGAGTGCTTGTGTTTTATATGCTTGCAAATGAATAAGAATTTGCTGATCGCTTAACTTTTTAACTGTCTTACTCCTAAATTTTGTAGTTGTTGCTAATTAATCTTAAAGCTTCAATGTAATTAAAGGTAACCTAATTAAATCTATTAAAATTATATTTCATCTAATTAAAACTAATTAATTAATCAAAAATTCATCCAGGGCATTGCTAGCATCATGTTCTGAGGAATGCTATTCTGATGTATCTATGTAAAGTTACAATAGTTAATGTAGTAGCTTTAGTTAGTATTTCAGTACTGTATTACTTGCTGTATTTCATTTGCGGTAATAATTCATTAAGGCAGTAACGCAGCATTTCATCTTTTAAGATGATGCTTGCACATGATAAAGAACAAGTGGCACCCTACTAGTACACACGCCCATCGTTTTTCTGTTATCCTGTGGTATTGCATGTATAGCTGGACCCCATGTGCTCATGTGGGAAACACAGGTTTAAATCTAGCCTGCAGTATGTTGTGTTCTGAGCTTTGGGTTGATGTAGAATAGTGACAAAACTTTACAGCTGAAAACTGGAAAGTTGTTGGACTGGTTGGGGTGGAGCGTTAAAGTTTCCTAAGTGACTTTTGCTGCCTTCAGTAGCGTCGATATCGTAATTGCGATTTAAAGCACACCAACAACCAAGTGAAGTTGTATTCATGAGTGGAAAACTCATCTAAAAAACTTAAAATTTTAGATCAGGACCTTGCGAGGTCGTTTAGAGAGCTGCAGTATTAGCTGTCTTTTAATATTTCTTCAAGTTGATGGTAAAGTGACTTTTAAACATAATTACGGTTACAGATGAAAGTGTTTACAGTAATTAAATACACTGTACCATGAGATGACGGCAATTCAGAGATCAGAGAATTAAACAAACAGAAACGTCTACTTTGAGAATTCCTCCTCTGTGTTGTCTTCTCAAGTTATCAAGTTCTTAAGCTCATGACTGCTTCATAACGCAATATCTCGCTATCATAAACACTCACTCACTTGCACCATTGGGTTTAGATGCAACCCCCTTATTACACCCGCGCCGTGTCCCGTCGCCCGTGTCCCTCTCAATCATTTTTAGCTGCCGCTTTGCGGAATCACTCAGTGTGAACGCCATGAAATGTGACATTGAGGAATGGACTGGTACCCATTTCAAACACCACAGGCTTTATAATTATACACCGCGCTGTAAACGTGTGCAGCACATATGAATGTCTCAATGGCAACCGTCCAGTATTTCCATATGTTTACTAGAGTCTCACTGTGACCTATAAAATGTAATCTGTTCCCACTCTGTCTGGAATACGTTCTAGGTCAGAAACAGAAGAACTTAAACTACTGCATGTTTCTGTGCAGTATGAAAATACTTAAATTGCCTCTGAGGGTTATAAACTTTCTCTTCAACATACACAGTCTGTTAGGAAAGTGACTGATGGGATTTTCTGAACATAGACCAGTCACAACACTTTGTGAGTTTTGGTTACAAAACTTTCACTGTTAGTTAAGTGATCTTATAAATAATAAAAATATAACAATATATTAATATACATGGATTTCCCCTTTTTTATTTGCGTTAGATTTTTGTGAGAGCTATTAGATATGTTCTGTGTTTGTCGCCATCACAATGTTGATCATGTTCAATTGTAGTAAATTTAGATTTTTTTTATGTGTATTGCTAAAAATACTTGTATAGTGAGTTAACAGGTAACAGGCGCAAACCTAAAAACGCTCAATAAATTTATTAGCTCATAGAAACACTATGTTTGACTTCCTGAGGTCGACGGTCAACATTTTCCAAAGGTGAAGGTCTTTGTTTTGCTCACCATTTGTACAGAAAAATTAATTTTGGGGTCGTTCAATACACATTTCCTTACGCCAATATTGTCCGTTAGCCTACCAGTTGCACTACAGCAAATTTATGCTTCAATAAGCTGTGGTATTATTGTTTCATAGGCAGTAGCTGATGATCTCTCAGTTAACAAAGTGTTAAAAAGTGTTTGGGAGTTTGGAATGTGGAAATTCTGGTACAATAGCACACCAAAGAATGCTCTCCCTGCTGTGCTCTAACCCCTGAATGCACTGCAGAGAGTATTTGAGGGTCCTTGTAACCCGGGTCATGACTGCTCGTTCCCCTGTGTGCTGTACACTGAGTTCACACAGAGGTTTGCAGAGTCACACATGCTAACAAAACAGGGTTGTCCTTGGAGAGTATCTTTAGCATGTTTAAAAGATCCACTATTGTAAAAGAAGAACTAGGTACTTAAAGGGACAGTTTGCACAAAAATAAAAATTCTGTCATTTGTTTACTCTCATGCCATTCGGAATTTGTGCCGTCATTCTTCTGTGGACCAAAGAGGATGTAGATGTTAGTTCTTTAAAATATCTTTTGTTGTGCTTGTAACATAATAACTTATGCCTTTTAAAATGTACAGAAATAAAAAAGGGAAAAATAAAAGCTATTGTATTAGAACTAGAAAAGGGAAGCTATCCGTCACAGCACTCTATAATATACAGTATATATAATAAATACATACGGATACATTATATAAAGTATATATATTATGCTCTATAATATACATAAAGCGCAAATGCCTAGTCGCACTATGAGCTGAATTGTAACGCTAAAGGTTGCATCAAAGGTTTATCATTTATTCTTTGTTAGTTCTTCTGTTTAGTGTGGATCATTTCCATTTTTCAAAGAGTGTGTTGTATGTTGAGTGTGTGTAGCCTTTGACTGCCCTGAAAGATTTCTTTCAAGTACAATACCTTAAATGAGACAGAAAAGGGCTAAATTATGCCTGATCTGAACATATAAAACCCTCCACTGCTGTGAGGAGAGTGTTGTTTGGCTGATGATGAAACATCTTCCTGTATTCTCAAAGCGTCCAACAGAGATCCAAGTTCACTTTTGTTCCCGCTTTAAAAACTGTATTTATATAACTTAAAAAACTGAAAATAACTTAAGCAGTGTAGAATTAGACTAGCTGCTAGTGACACAACAAAGATTATTGTGGCTACGAAAAATGAGTGTTTTGATGTTTTCAACTTTTACAGTTTAGCACTTGATTACATTTTTTAGTATTTATTACATCTTTTATTCAAAAGGATCAAAGTGTGTGTATTTACACACACACACGCCTCTTCATGTTGCATAACCCATCATGAATCATGTTTTGAGATGAGGCAGAAACCAGGGCAGTCAAATGCAGACAAAAACAAATGAGTAATCCGCACATGTTTACAGTCCAGCAGGAACCACTCGTTTTTCCAATTATATTTGAAGCCGTTTTAGTCCGCTGTGTATGTCTTCATAAGCCTATCAAAGGACTATGTTGGGATATGAATCATGAAAACAGGGATGTGCTAGCGAGTTCCGTAAAATGTATCCTGACATATCAAGTACATAATCATTTGTGTGGAGCGTTTCATGTGTTTGAGGTGGTCAGATCTGACTTGGTCTCCGTCATGGAGGGTTCCAGTTCGAGA
>JAZGTJ010019064.1:0-11100 GCA_036877575.1 Botia almorhae | reverse complement strand
AAAAAAGAAAGGATTACCACTGATGGAGGAGAATAAAATTGACTGCAATCCAGTAAAAACACTTTAGCAGCCTCATAGCAACGCCCTAGCAACAGCCCACAGTGACAATGAAAGATATGATACTATTATAATATTAAAAAATCACAGCATATGAAAGGCACACTGCTTTCCATAAAGCTTGTTATTTATTAATCTCCATGAGCCCAAATGTCATGCGTTCTGGAGGAGATAAAGGTCTCCTTTGGTGAGTGAGCTAGCGTAACAGGAACCTGAGATAAACAAGAAATATTTCTCTCATGTCTGTCATGTGTTAACCCAGCCCTGTGTGTGTAACAGCTTTAGACGCGGCGAGCATCTGTGCATTAGCTCTGTGTATGTGTTTAAGTAGAACAGACATTCTAAGAACGTTCAGTGTCATGCAGAAGTTACAGTATGTTCATTTGTGTGTGTGTTCAGTATTTCTTCTGCCTGATCTGTTTCCTGTATTCTTCCCCTGGGGAGGGCTTTGGTGAGCTCTGTGCACTCTGCCTTTTAAAGATACTGAAGCCCTGCGGATAAACGTTAAATATTTATTAGTGTTTTTCAGACTTCATCTCGGCCTGCAGTAACAAAGAGAACCGTTCCAGCTGAATGAAGCACCAACTGACAGCTATGACTGTCATTGCAATATAATCAGTAATGACATATCTGGAAAATTCTTTACCATATTGTTGTATATATTAACCTGAGTTAATGCATTCATTAGTTAATGCAAATTAACAGTGAATAAAACCTTTTGCTTATGTGCTACAGTCTTAAAAACAGTGTACTGTTTAAAGTATTTGGTACACCATGAACTATCAGTCTCTGTGCTTTCTATTAAAACCCCACGTCATGTACGGTCTATGGTTTGAGGTTTAGACAGAAGTGTATAGATGATGGGTTTAATGTAAACATCACTCGAGGTGATTCTGTATAGTTCTGAGAGTCAGAGCATTATGGGATATGACACAGCTGTACAGTATGACATATACAGTCAATATAATATACACTGTAATTCAGAGAGAGAGAGAGAGAGAATAATGTTCAAATCAACACCCTAAATATCTCCTGGATATCTCCGTCATTTGCGGGTGTTGTTTACTAATGACTGTTTTGCTTCATTATTTGTTTTGGTTGTGTTTTACCATCAGTGCGCCACAGATCTGTTAACTTGATCAATACAGAAAGATTCAGTTCCACTTTATTTATATAACACCTTTCATAATGTACATCCAAACAGCTCCACAAAAAAACATTTTAGTTCAATGTGTTAAGTTTCCATATGTTACTGTTGAGCAGTGCCTTTTAAATATGACAGAAAATGAAACTGTAAAGTTTATCATTCTATTAAAACTTTAGTGCCCTTAAGCTCTGTGATGATTTGAGAATCGCGTCTTCATTTGCTGCTCGTGTCTCGCTTACATTGAGTAAAAGATCAGAATGTTCTAACGGTCCGTTACCACGGTAACAAACTTGGTCAATACACGTACAGCATTGTCTCCAAACTGATGTAGCAAGAACAGAAGCTGACCCAGAGACACGGCTGTCACTCTCGAGACATACAGCTGTCTGTGAAAACATCTGTGAGCAGATTTCAACAGCCATTATCACCTAAGCTTGTGGTTTCCATAGTAACATATAATATTTTACCTGATCACATTGAATTTGAATATCATCGATTGCTTAGATGAACATGGATAAACGTCGTCATACACACAATGTGGCTTCGCTAGTCAGTAAATACTACACAGCATGGCTCAGCTGTGCAGAAATATAATCTAAAACAGAGGAGCGTTCTGCCAGGTCAGAGCAACAGACCTGATAAATCAAACGCAGATCAGATAAGTGACCTTGATAAAAGAGTGATGAAGTAATGAGTGTAAATATACCATTAACAAACAACAGCATACAAGCAGACAGCAAGAAGTGTGATTCTGAGGGTTCCAGTGAGGACACAACCACAGGAATAAAACTGATGCCTGGAGATAAGACCCCGAATCACACAAGTGCTGAAAAGAAATTGTGGGTTAAACGTGCAGTGTGTGCCGAGGATTGTGGGTAATAAAAGAGGGTGAACAGGATATTTAATAAAGCTGACCTTCACACTTCTCAGCAGGTGACATGAATGTAGTCTCAGAAGAACACCCACAAACCACCCACACTCAGATCACTAAACGTCTGATGCAGACGACACACACACCTGAGAAACATCAGACTGGTCTAATATAAAGCACTGGACTTTCTGACAGTTTGACTACATGACACTAATGCGTGTGTGTGTGTGTCGCTATTATGCTAAAATCTGTCATTCACACAAGTGGCACGCAAGAGGCTAATTTTGTGTTCAGACTGCAGGTGAAACCGTATGTGGCAGCCATACTGAGGAGAACAGACAGGAGAGACACAGCAACAATGAATAATCATCCCTGAGACCCAACAGATGGGAAGTGTGCATCACCACAACTCTCCACCCCTCTCTCTCTCTCTCTCTCTCTCTCTCTCTCTCCCTCTCTCTCTCTCTCTCTCTCTCTCTCTCTGAAACTCTGCTGAAAACATGGTGAGAACGTTCCGGTTAATTAATCTATCATGTCTGTTGGTTTTAGGCCAGTAAGCATTGAATGCTAATATGAAGAGCTAGCATCTCGCTACTCGCTGGGAGCCAATCAGAATGAATATACATTCAGATTAGTAATTTAGTAATTGATATAAATAAATGATTTAAACCACATTTGGTTGTATATTTTACATGAACAAACACTTCCATACAGAGAGCTGAGAGGTTTAAGAGTTTTATAAGGAGCAAATGAGGTAAGTTTGGATTTTATGTTGTTTTACTAAGGTTGTGGCCCAATATTCAAACGTTACGTATTGTGTTGGTTTCATTTGAAAATGCTGCTGGACTTTTGTTTGCTCTGTGTTCTGAGGTAAAAGTCGAGCTGTGAGTGAGTCAGAACCAACGACAGACGAGTGCTGACTGTGTTATTAAACCCCTCCAGCGTTTCTCACCTAATGTACCTGATTTCAGACCTGCTCTGGGTTTATTCAGCAGTTCTGCAGTCAAACCTCACACACACACACACACACACACATTCTACATTCATTTTCAAACATGCTGAACAACTAGGAAAAAAATTGCCCAGAGGAATGAGAACATCCTAGAACATTCACAATAACATTTTTAGTCATTTTCCTACATAATGGAAATGTTATGAAAATTGTTAGCTGGGTCCATGCTAGTTCGCCAGGTCAGTTTCCATGCATAAGTAAATTGGTATGCTGCGCAGTATACATACTACAGTAAATACTGCAGTAGTATGTAGTAATAGTAGTGTGCTATTCGAAACACAACCCAGCAGCACACACAGGCTGCACGTACTGCAGTCTGAGCTTTGTAATGTGTTTGTTTACTGTCAAATCAATGGCAGTCATCACTCACTAATTACAATAATTACACACTGCTGGAATATTTGCAGTTGGCTGGAGTGTATTACTGGAGTCCAGCACATAATTGAGTCAAGTGGAAGATCAGTGATGTTTATCTCCCTCTCTCAGCTGTGTATGTGCTTGTGTGTATGTATGTACGTGTCTTATGTACAATGTGTTCAGAGACATGAGCTAAATGTGGCACATTTTCCATTTGAGAACAGAGGATTCCCACAATAGCAAAAACGTTACGTAATTACATGTTTAATTATATTCTTGATTAATGTTAGGTTACAATTAGTCTATAGGGTTAGTCTTTAGTAATTATAATTATCTGTATATAAAACAATAGAAGTCTAGGGTAATGTATGTCCTTATTCAAATAGCTAAGTAATACCTAATAATCAGTTTTCCTCCGCTGTTGTTTTCCTGTGGTTTGATTCATATGCTTTCACTCTGTTTCAGTGTAATTCTCCCGACTTCAGAGAAGCTTGTAGAAGGTGTTTGTAGAAGCTTTGCGTACAGAGAGCGAAACGCTGTAATGATTTTCCATCACAATGTGCATTCATGTGTTGTTCTACAAACTCATCTACAGTTCTTTAATTGTCGCACTTTCATTTTCATTGTTTAAAGAGTGTTAGACGTCTAGGTACAGGAAACAAACGCTCTGTAAGATGCCTACCACAGTATTATCAGCACACTTCTCACATGACGGCTGTGCCAAATAATAAACAACATTTTGCTGCCATGTTAGATTGTTTCTCCTAAAATTCCCTGAAAAAGACACAAATAAAAATATGACGAGAAATGACCATTTGCTCTTCATTTAATCTTGTTTGTGTCTCTGTTATTTCTCTTAGACAGCAGAGAGATCTCATTTGAGATTCTTATCACTGGGTGGGAGGCAAGAATTAGATCAACGTTCAACCCTGACCCTCTGTTCTTCCTTAAAACATGTTCCTTGTGTTTTTAAAGACACTGACTGTTTGTTTCATTCTGTTAACAGAAACACAGCTGGCTGGTGCTCAGGCTATAAATACAACAGCTGGATTATATCAGTATCGTATCGGCCACCTTGTGCTCTTCAAACTCCAAAATCCCTGCAATATATAATCTGCAATCCCCAGTAGATCTGGATTAGGTCTGGGGTTGTGACCTGGGTTTTCAACATTAATCTGACAATCTGACCCTGTGCATGACTGATCATTAGATTGTCCAGTGTGACCAGATTATTATCATGCATCTAATCCACCAAAGGTGGACAGATTGTCATTGGGGCATGAAGTTTTATTTGTGGACATCATGTAATCCCATAATTTATCTCCATTTTTACATTCCTTAATTTACAAACTCTATTACATTAAGGTCCAATAGCTGCTTATAAACAGTAGGAAAATAAATACAGTCATATATTAAATAAATGAATAGTGCAGGAAGACAAGGAGCGATTAATGTTAAGAATCTGAGTACATTATAAAACAATTAACAAATCCTTACACCACAGAGCAGAAAGATGTCTGATCATTGGTTCAGAAACAGGAAGTTGTATTTTCTCTCTCTCGTTCTATTGGTCAAACTGAGCTCAGATTTGCTGCATTTAAACATCATTATAGAAGATTTCAAAATTAACTCAAACTTCACTCACCAAATTTACCCAAATTCATATTATTTTAGCTACAATCTGTTAATTTTACACCGCCAGACTTTTAAATGTATTTTAAGGTCTGGATTGTTTTTGTTATTATTTCCCCTAAGCAATTTCAGAAGAAATATCTGAGGTCAGATCTCCTGAGCTTTGAGAAATACACGTTTTCTTTTGATATTCTGCCTCAGACTGTCTATAGAGCTGCTTCCTACAAGCTGAAACTGAGTGACACCTTTGAGTGAGACGCAAACTTTTGACAGGCGTCTGAGTGATTTCTGCACCGCGTGGGCGGAGTAAACAACATACTCCACCCACAAACAGTTAGTCAAGTGTTCTCTCTTAATCCCACCGTTCATCATGTTGTGAAACTTTCTGCAGTGACTCAACTGAGTTTCTTAGCAACAGCCCAAAAGCTCAAGAAGTCAACACTCTGTGTTCTCAACACTATGATTCATATTATCTTGTCAGTCATTTGTCTAGCTGTGCTGTTTTGATCCAGATGACAACAGAAGAATTGAAAACTCACTTTTAGCTCACAATGGCAGATTCTGTAAGTGTCAGAAGTAAATGTCACTCACTGTTCTGTGAACATCACATCCTCTTTCTGTGGCAACAGCGAGGTCTCCCTCCAGAGTCTGCCAATCACAGCACAGCATCCCTGAAGGACCGAGCCCACGCAGCCAATCGGGAGATTCCATCACATTGGCATAACAGCAAGCTGGTCGATGCTCAGAAATCATTGCTCTCTCTTTCTCTGTCCCTCTATCTAAAACTACTGAGGCCACTGACCTCCAATAACTTATAAACCCTTCACAGTAACGTTAATGGCTGCAGATAAACAGTTCACTGGCTTATCGATAATAATGCAGAGGAACTTCCTATTAAATTCTAATATTTATAAATAGTATCTGTGTGTGTGTGTGTGTTTGTTCAGGTCCTCTCTTGTTCTTTGTCCTGTTTTGTAGTCTGAGCACATGCACAGAAAGACAGTGAATGAGAGAGAGACTCATTTCAGACCGTGTTGTATATTTTCTGCCGAAACGAAAACGATCCAGAATTCACCTGTGCATTCGTTCACTTCAGAGGTTTGTCTAGTGTAAAACTGAGGCCCGGTTAGGACTTGGACATGTAAGATTACATTAAGCAACATAATCATAAACCATTTAAAATCGTCTTCTCAAAATATATAGTAAATCTTGTCAATAAATCCCAGATCTGGTATTTGGTTAAGTTCCAAATGTTTACAATTGGTCTCACTGTGCTGTCTACTGTTAATCTGTTTTGAGAAAAAGCGTGTTTGCGTGTGTGTGCATGTGTGTGTGTGTGTGTGTGCGTGTGTGTGTGTGTGTGTGTGTGTGTTCAGGTCTAAGGGTGTGTGTTTATGCACTTGTGGTGTTCATACTGTTAATGTTTTTTCTCCTGCACACTTGAGGCATAAATCAGCTTACAAGCGTCATATAAATGTCTTCTTTTTTTCCTCCCCTCTCTCTCTCTCTCTCTCTCTCTGTCTCTTTCTTTCTGTCTCTCTGTCTCTCTTTCTCTCTGTCCATGGTGCTGTGAGAAACCAGAAGCCAGAATTCCTGTAATCATCGCCCAACATATTCATTCAGCTAAACATCACAGCTCACTGTGGCATGAAACCAGATCACTTCCACTCGCTTGTGTGAAACAGCATGAAAACAGTAAATCTGATCATTCAGATCTGAATGTTTACATTGAAAGAAAGACTAAACTAGATCTGAGCACTACATATGATCACGGCCAATAAACGTTCATGTCATGATTATGCTGGGTTTGAATATGATTTGATGAGCTTGGGCTATACAGTATCTTTAGCTACATCATATCTAAACGATTGTGTTACAGTGCTAACATTGTCGTAGTAAAAAATCTGGTTACTAAACAATTTATTGCACAGTTTTCCAGGGAACATGCATAGTGATAAAATGTATAGCTTGAACACACTGTATGTCTTTTGGATAAAACCTTCGATAAAGCATCTGCCAAATGCGTAAATGTATGTGTAACGTGTAAATAAATGTACATTTATGTAACAGGACTGAAAGCGGTAACAG
The DNA here is from genome assembly GCA_036877575.1 of Botia almorhae. Lineage (NCBI taxonomy): Eukaryota > Metazoa > Chordata > Actinopteri > Cypriniformes > Botiidae > Botia > Botia almorhae. Next base: position 3,936 of record JAZGTJ010019064.1, on the reverse strand, counting down.
GACAGAAAGCGGTAACAGGACAGAAAGCGGTAACAGGACAGAAAGCGGTAACAGGACAGAAAGGGGTAACAGGACTGAAAGCGGTAACAGGACTGAAAGCGGTGCACACACAGGCTCTGGGGCAGGAGGTTTATGTCATGGGAAATGTCTGTCTATCTATGTCTATTACCTCATCCATCTCTCTTTCTCTCTCTCCCTAGAAGGCAACATGCTGAGTCTATCCAGTAACACACTAGTTCATTCATTTCTCTCTCCTCCCTAATCAGCATCAGGTTAAATCATATTGGACATTGGGGGCTGTCTCGCTCCTCACACCCTGACCCCTCCAGCTCTCTCACACCTCTTTCTGCATTCTCTCTGAACTCAAGACTTGTTCTGATTAATCTCCATCTTACTTCATCATTCTGAGTCTCTCTCTCTCTCTCCCTTCAAATGCACATACACAGCTAACAATTTTAGGTTGTAGGAATGTTTCCCTAACAGGTTTCCCTTGTTGCTAGGTTGTTCTGATTATGCAGTGGATTTACTGTTAAGAGACTTGGTTATATAAGAACAAATTGGAGAACGCATCTAATGAACAGTTCTGTAATTATATAAACAAACCCCAAACCAATCACAGCGCCATCTGTCCAATCAAGACCTCTGACCTATGGAGGCCTCCCAATAGGGAGGAAAGCACATGGAGAAAAGGATTATGGGAATTGTAGTTCAACCCCACACAAGGTATTTATAATACAATGATTTGTTATATTTCCTAACACAGTCCATTTAAAAGCAGGAAAGCTTTGTTTGATTGATAAAAGTCTGGATGTCTCTCTTCTAAAGTGAAGCAGGAAGGTCAGACATGAAAGTGAAAAGCAGAAGGTAGAGTCAAAGATTTTGTTCTTGCTTCTTGCGGCTACGATCAAACTCAATCCCAGCTGCCTTCGTTTTAAATATTTCAAACCTATCAATGTGAACAGGAAACATTTTCCTCCAGGGCTGAAATTTCACCAGACACAACAGCATTGAAAATAAACACTGTTTAACCACGGACAGAAAAACACATGATAAACCTCTTCAAAACCTTCCGGATGCCTGTGGGTGCCATTTAGAAGGACAGTCACGTCAGCTCTGTGAGAGGGTGGGGTTTTGCCTAAAGCCACGCCCCTACTCTTGCATAATTACATGCCTAATGAGCATCCTGTCACTCCACATGGCCGCCAGCAAATGACATCATCTATCACACGTCTGGACACAAGCTAGCAGTAAGTCCCAGAGATTCATGGACCATTCATTCAGAACTCAAATCCAACAAAACTGCAAGATCCACAGTGTCAGCATGATTCTAAACAACAGTGAATAAATGAACAAGCAGACTGAATAAGAAAAAGCCGGATGGAAAATCTGCCTGTGATACAGTGTTTAAAACAGTGAGAATCTTCCATGTATGACTGTATGATTGTTATTATTAAAGCCTCTTTAAAAGGACAATGACCTCTTTAAACAACCTTAAAAAATAAGCCAAAACACAAGCTAAGATTGGGTGGTTAAGATTCGAATGCTGCCACTAGTATGTTTAAAATAACATTCCAATAACATTTTTACTTCCTTAATTGATGCACTGATGTTCTCCACTGATGTTCTCCACTGATGTTCTTCACTGTCTCATTACGAACAGCTTAGGTCTGTAACACACAGATTTTGTTGCATAATGTGGACCTGCGACAGAAACATTTCAACACTGGGATGACTTAACTGTGGTCCACTAATCCCAACACAATCAGCCAGAGATCGGCCAGCTACTCGCTCCAACACACACAATATTAAGTGGGTCTTTCCCTTCACTGCATGACAGAGAGAAAAATGATTTTTCTAAGATCGTCCAGTCCCAGTGAGCTCCTCAACAGCTGCGTTTAGAGACAACGACCTTTTCAAACATGTCATTTGTGCTTTTAAAATGAAAAGCATTCAAGCACATAAGAACACTGACAGAGCATCAGTACAAACAAAAGCTACATGACTAAATGAGCAAACAAACAAGCAAGCAACAAATATTGATAATATATCTACCTCTGCCTACAGTATTGGACATACAACGCCTTACACTTCCATTTACAAGGTACCATTCAGCAGTTAAAGGCTTGGCACAGAAATGACAAGCTTTCAGTTTTCTTTTGACTGCACTGGGAGACAGTGTTTTCCTAGCAGAGTCTACTGGTGAATATTAAGAGGCAGATCACTGGGAAACAGTGACCGTCTCGCAGGACTGGGTTTAATTTGCAGAACCATCCAAGTCACATGCCGCATCCCAACCAACAACGTTAGGTGGTAAGAATGTTTCCATAACGTTTCTATTAAGTAACAGAAACGTTAAAAACATTTTGAAAGTTTAAGGAACATTCAAAAGGTCCCGTTTTTTAAACGTTGCATTAACATTATTATGGAATATTAGAATATTATTATAGAAACATTATTCAAGCATTTTTTAAATGTAAAATGTTTAAAACGTTCCACTCGCTACTTCAAAACCACATGTTCGATATCTGATATATAACTTAGAAAAAGGTTCTACCAACATCACTGCAAGAACGTTTTTAAAACCTTTGAGGGAACTTTCTGAGAATGTTAGCCAGCGTTCTGAGAACATTCCCTGTTAGCTGGGATGATGCAGACTATCCGTTAATAAATGCTGACTCGTTACCTTTATTAAAGACTCTCAAGCTCTTTAAATGTCAGCACATGATCAGGATGACCTTCGACCTTTGAAGTTTGCGCTCAGCCCGAGCGCCAATATACCAATATATATCAATCGCCCATATGGGGTCTTTTGGGGGAGATGCGGATGGTACATGTGTGATTGGGGCACAGATACACCAATCAAAGCTCAGGTTTTATTTTGTCAAGCCCTGCAAGAACCGCCCATTTTTGTACAGAGCACTCAGAAATTCCTGAATTAAAATGGGAAGTTTAAAAGACACATTGTACCACTGGATCAAAACAACGGCACAGATGTTTAATTGTAACTGAATATGATTTTCAACCATAAGTGAGAATAAATGATACAAGTAAAAACAATTAAAATCATTATTAGTACATGATTCTGTGATTTACACATCAGCTCCTTCTGTTTGGTGCTCAATGATAAAGCATCAACCAGGTGCATCCTTACCCCCCTCCCCCAAACCCCAGGACTCCAGAGCACTTTCAAAACATATCAGAAAAGACTTATGATATGAAATTCATAGTCCTCATATACAAAAGTGACGTCAAATAAACGACATATGTTTTAATTACAAAATAATCCCATACTGGATATAAACCACAAATAGAAATGCAAAAAGCTCACAAACGAATCTGTTTTCTAAAATTGTTTTATAGTGTTTTGACTGCAGATTAAATTAATTCAGATGATGTCAATCCAAATAACAACAAAGAGTATTCGAGGCTATCCAACAGGACGTACAGTGTGATGCTGGTCGACAAGTGATGCAGGAGAAAAACATGGATGGATATGCGCTCACGCGCTCACATCGCATAAACACGGGAGACGTCCTGCCCGTTTCCGGCGTTTCGGCTCTGATCGTTCCCGTGCTCACCGACAACCGTGACCGATCATTTGTTGTTCTTTGCCACAATGGCATCGACTTCATTAACCTTCGCAATCAATATGCATCACCCCACCCTTCAGGTTCCCCGCATCAACATCCCTCACCGACCTACCATTCCGTGCCAGATGTCCGACGATCCCAGTCCGGTGCCAGTCCAGTCCTGTTCAACACATCCCGACAGGCGACGCTCTTAAAGATCACTTTGAGGACGAAAGGAAATGATACAACGAAATAAACGCTGATGAAATGAAAACAAAAGCATTAAAGCTTGATTTGCGATGCTGAATCACTGCGCGCTCACCGTCTGGCGACCATTGTGCTGCAGGATGCTGCATGTACCATAATG
>JAZGTJ010019063.1:0-11100 GCA_036877575.1 Botia almorhae | reverse complement strand
GTAGGTGATGCTGCTGCAGCGTTAGGCCTGTAAACAGATCTAGACAGGTGGAGCTGAGGTGGAGAAACTGCTGAATCTCTGATGGAGTGATACCCGGCACTGTGTACAGCAACATGACCATTTAAATGTAGTGTAGAGGAAACAGTCAGTTACACTGATGCGCAAGCTGATTGGCTGGCGGTTCGTAAGACTAGGAACTATCAGCCAGTGATCAAGGTCATTTACATCTAACGCTCACAGTTTAATTAGTCGCCATCTTGGTAGCGCCCATGGGCAGCTATTTTCTACAAAAAGGTGGTAAAGTCATAAAGGTACAGCTGTGTACTTGAATGGGGAAAGTCTGAGAAATGTTTCTAACAAGGTTACTTGACAATAACATGTTAAGTCAGCCAATAAATTGGACATCAATAGACATCAATAGTCGTCACTCAGGTTGACAGTTTGAATGTCTGTCACTGTGAATCACTGTCTGTGTGTGCGGCCCATTAGCCTGCTGAACCGACCAGCAATACTGGTCACCAGCACAATCACAGAACACACAAACACTAGGTGAAATAATCAGTTTAAGTTAGTTTAGTTAGACTGTTTCTGCTCAGCATTATTAATGAAAGCTACATTTTTCATGAATTAGTTATTCACTAATGAGCTTGTTGCAGTGCATTCTGGGATTGCATCTGCATAGGATACATGCAGTGTCTTTGGCCAAAACAAGTTTAAATGCCACATAATGTTGCTGCTCAACTTTTGGCCCAGTCTGTCTTTTGAGCACTGTTTGAGATCTTAATGTGCTGTCTGTGATGATATTGAGGAAAAATGCAATGCGTGCTAACTTAGTAAATAATGTGGTATGCCATATGTGATATGATAATATGATACAGAGAGAACGATACAGAGAAAACTTTGCTACAACTTCTGACAGAAGTCTTTCTTCATGAACCTAAACTGACAATACATGACTTTCTGAAGTATCAAAATCACTCCGTTACTGGCAGCCATTGGGATCTGCATATTGCAGTACACAATTCTGTAAGTTTTGATATATTTCTGCTGTCTATGTAGGTTCTGAAGCAAAGCTCTTGTTCTCAGTCAGGCTGTAAAGTCAGAGCACGTCCCCTAAAACCACTGACAGTATACTGAGTGCTTTATTCTTCAAACCCACTGCTCCTGCATGTTCAGTACTGTAATCTATTGAACTGCTTCCTTACTCATGAAACTGTGTTTGTATTTCAGCATGAGAAGTCAGCCTCTTCAGACTCCAGACATGCTGTAATCATTGAGTCTTCAACACAACTCAAAGAGAGCCACAGTCAGACTGCTTACTAATTTAATCTCCACTGTGGCACTGATGCTCTGGCTTTTAATGGTGGCACATTGATTCCAGTGTGTTTGTGGGTTATGAAAGGTGTGCGATGTTGGGGTTTTCTACACACACACACACACACACACACACATACACACATGTACACATATATAGGGTTGAGTTCCGGTTCAATCAAACAACAAGAACTGGAGGAGTATGTTTCACAGGAACTGATAAGGTGTGTGTTTTGAATGCATTGCATGTGGATAAAGTGTCTGTCAAAAATATCTAGCACAGAGATGTCTGACCCACAGTTCTCCTACTTCAGATACCTCCTTTCTTATCTCCTCTTATGTGTCAGAGTGAACTGAGGTAACCCCTCAGGTGTGCTCCCTGTGCTGAGGTAACTGGGGCAGAGTCTCTGTGACCAGTCTGTTAGACTGAAAGTGTGTAAATGTCTGCATCTGTGCAGACCATCCCAAAGTCACCAGGAAGTCACCTAAAGCTCTCTTGTGTTCTCTAGTGTGGATGTAATGACATACAAGTGTGAGAGATACTCAGAATAGCACTTACAAATGTAATCATGACCACTTGATGTCTGATGAGAAGATGAAAATCTCCTGCTGTGTTTCAGTGCTGGATGTGGAAGGACCTTGTATCTCCAACCTTCATCCATAAAGGCATTCCATTGCCCAATGCTTAAAGTGAGATATGAAAGAAATGACAATGCTGTGCTTTTGCTTTGTGGAGGTTTAATTGTTAATAAGACTGTCTCCTGGCAACCAGCCTGCAGAGGATAACATGCTCTGCCATGTACATCTCGTTTGGCACAGTCAGGTTCATGCAGGTCATCCACATCCTGATCAACAAAACTGTAGTTGTAGATTTCTAGGTTTGTAAGTTGGAATAGCAATCTAAAACACTGTTCCAAGTTGGAAGTTGGGAATTCCAAGTTACAAACATGATGGTACTTGGAAATGAGCACAATCATATGAAGCACAGCTTTGCTGGTCACTAGCTTATTCTGTGTTTTCTGTGCCCGTCCACAGCATTAGGTGTTGATATCACCACACAACCTCTTCACTAGCTCCACCAGCAAAAGTTTGTTGTTTAACCAGCTTCACCAGAAAGACCATGCTGGTTGACCAGCATTTTGTGCTGGTGAATATAGCAATGGGTTTGCTGGTTACCATCAATACTGGCACCAAACGAACACTAACCAGGGTTCGCAAAATTTCAAAATCTCTGGTAGCCCTTCAGGCAGGCACTCTTCAGATTTTGGTAGCCCAAAATGAATTTAAGTAGCCCAAATTAAAAAAGACATTTTTAATGTAGAATATTGTAGACAAAACATCAATCAAAAACATTTTCATAACACAAATAACAACAGTCGTATAAAATAATCAGATTACAATCATCAATACAAATATTTGGTTCTAACTGAACTGAAATTTCTATGAACCTGTAAAAACAGTATAGAACATAATTCAGTCTGTGTCAGATTCTGAATCTGAAATATCAACTGAAGTCACAGATAAGAAAATGCTATTCAGTCGCATTTAAACACGATTTCAATCTTCCACATATTGATAGTGGCTCCCCGATGCCCGAGAATTACATATAACATAATTACCCGACCAAATTTATGAGAGAATGCAAACGCATTGCAATATACAATTATCATTTACACAATGCTTATCTACACAAATACACACACATGCTGAGATTCTTAAATGTACCAGCTAGCCTCAGAGTTTAACCCGTTATAAGACTCTGCTGAGGTCGAGGGTCTTTTACCACAGAGACCTGTGACCTTGTCTGTTTTCACTCCGTACAGATGAGAGCAATTATCTGCTGAAATGAATGACAGCCCTCCAGTGCTAATGCTAATTCATGTCAGTAGCTTTCTGGGGTCTACTCGGTTTAAGTCACAGCAGAATCCAGACAGTGAGATACAGTGAGAAAATCTTTAGCATGAACCATAGACAGACAGTGTGGTAGATGTAACCCGTTACATCAGCTAAACTCATAAACTGCATTCTGTATCTGCTGGCTTTAAACAGTGACAAATCTCACACATAACAGCTTTTATTAATTCCTGCAGCTCGTCTGGACCATGAAAATGAAGAAGTGACTTTCTGCCTGCTGTGTTCTGCCAGTTAATGAAAAGAGAAAAAATGTTATTTCAGGGGAAATATTCATAATGAGATATTGAAATAGTGTAATATTACAAATGACAATATCATTTGCAGGTATAATAATCTTAATATTGGTTCATATAAATATGAATATTATAAAATGAGTTTTTTTTCTTTCTGGGCATTTAGACAGAAACATTGTATGTTTTACAGGTTGTGTTATCTGTAATATAACAGTTGTTGTTGTTTTTGTTTAGTGCACTGTGTCTTCTGTATCATGATATTTATATTATGATATTATCATGATATGTGTCCTAAAACACACAGTATGACACTGTTGAGTAAATCTCGAGCATGAGCACATTTATCTCAGTATCTCACTGTTTCTTTTGTGTAGACCAGCAGTGTGCAAGTGTGGATGTGCTTTTGGTTGCTATAGTAATAGTTGAGTTAAGCTGTATGTTACCAGACACCTATTTGGACCTTTGTCGGTTTGGAGTTGTGAATGCAAACATTGAGGAAAATGTGACCTCCAGCTCTCCTCACACACACATGCTGAGGCTGGTAGTCATGGTGCTGCTAGAACTGTCATTTAGCTGAAGCTGTAAATGATCGAGACAATAGCAGCAGTCACACAACAGAGAGATTGTGTACAGACTCTCAGGTTTGGGTGTATGTGCTGCCCAGAGAGATCTGTTAAAATAGCATTTGAAACAGCTTCCCTCTGTTTAAGCTGAGACATTGTGTTCTTTCAGCGTTCACACACAGACGCCTCAGTCTCTTCACACACTGTAACACTTTACATTTGCCGGTATGTCTCAGACCTGCAGATGATTATTCAGCAGAAACATGAATGTTCTTTCTGTCAGTGAGGGGAATCATTAGATGTCAGGATCAGACAGAAAATCACCAGAAACAATGAACCATTATCTGCGTTCTAATGGAAACACACATAGAAGTGTGCAAAGACCCATTCGGTCTCAGCTGCTCTGAATAAAGGATGTATCACAGTGCAGCAGTGTGTGTTCTGAAGGTTCGACTCTTTTCAGCTTGCATATGTGTGCGTTCTCATATTATTGATTGCCCCATCAAATTTTCCTGACCTAAAATATATTCTCCAAATATGGCTGTGAAGTTGTCATGCGAGTTGTTAAACTTTGGTAGTTCTTGTATAATGTCAGTGCCAGTTTCTGTATACGTGTCCTGTTGGTACACATGTGGGTGTGTTTCTGTGTGTGATATTATTTTCTCAGTGTGGTAACCTTGTAACCCCTCTCTGGCACTCCAACTCACAGAAATGGGATTGTGCCAGTGGAGCTGCTGAGCTTGTTCGATAGAGGGTCTCTCAAAGCAACACACCCTGCCAGATTGTTTATTTACATATCCAGACGTCAGACAGTGGCCATGCTTTTACTAACTGAAGGTGCCAAACTTGCAGAAGCTCAAATACTCCAAACCGTTTTCTCCAACAGCCATTGTCTCAACTTTAAACTGATTTTTAAAGTATTGACCGAGATCTTCAGGAGCTGTATTCTTTGTAACACACGACAATGCAATCTGAGTGGTTGCCAGGGTGTTGCTATGCAGCTGCTAAGATGTTGTGAATTGTACTTCTTAATCCACTGCTATGCAGTGAGATGTTTTTAGCCTGTTGCTGTGTGGTTGCTAGGATATTAGGGGTGGTTTCTTACTTGCCCAAGTCAAACAGTGCTCATGTTCTTCTGGTCCTGGTTCAGTACCGCTCAGATCTCTCTTTTAAGGTAAGTCTATGGGCCTTCATCTCTCAGGTCCAGTCACCTGAGAAAGTAACAGCACAGCTCACTTCAGCAAGCTGCATATGGAGGTCTGAAGGATGCAGGATGAGGAAGTTGTTAGGAAAAGTGAGTGTGTAGGATGAGTTGTCAAAGGTTTATACCGGTTTATATCCCTAATCTAAATGTGACAGTAATAGAGAATGTTTTCTTGTCAGGCCTGTAAAGAGGAATCATCTTTTCTGTCTGTTTGTTTAAGGTATAAACAACAAACTTGAAACTGAGTTTCAATATTATTCATAGACCTTTATTTCCCTCTCCGAATTTCCTTCAGTATTCTGTTGTGTTTACACTTACATTGTCACGTTCAATAGTTCAACTCTGTTATTGGCAAGAGGTTCTGATTCATTTCTTGACAGTCGTCTTTAGATGGTGACGGGTTTTACTGGTGTGCTCAGCAGGGATTTGTGTGTGTTTATGAGGTGCTGGAGAGTATGATGACTAATGACGAGACAGATCAAAATGAGCGAGGAAGTGACAAACGAGTGGGAGATTATATCTGTCGAAAGGCCAAATTCCAGAAGTTTTATTTTGGCCCAAACTGACAGTTTCTCTCATTTTGAAAGTAATGTTCATGTCACATAGAGTGACTTGTTTTGCCAAACATTTATGTGAAAGAGAGAGAGAATCAAAAGAAAAAGAGACATTTGAGTTTCCTGTCATGGAGGGACACATCTGCTGTGTTTTAAAGAGACAGTACACCTAAAAACGTTCTTATTCTGCAGTTACTCAGCCTCATGTTTTTCTCTTCATTCTCTTTATTGAACTCAATAGATGTTCTGAAGAATGTTCACACTTTTCCATACAGTAAACCAGAGGCGGTCAAGCACCACACAGGAAAATAAAGCACCATAAATGTACTATAATAACAGCCTGTGACTCATGCTCCGTATTTCAGTTCTAATTCATGAGCTTCAGCAGAGAGCGAGAATAGCAGCGTTTAGTATTTCAGTTCTGACCACTTTGAATGGCAGAATGTGTTGTTGGTTTTATAGATAAGAACATCTTCTTTTGTGTTCCACAGAACAAAAACTCATAAAGGTTTGGAACACGATGAGAAAAATGACAGTTTTCATAAGTGCCCAGTCCCTGTAATTAAAGTCACACACAATTATTTTACAGCCACCATGCAGCAGACTAGAAAATCTCACATACATCTGTATTGAGAAACGCTTCAGAAACTTCTCTCATTCTAATAAAGTGAAAAGTAAAAGTGACATATTCGTCAGAATATGGTAATCCATACCTAAAATGTGACCTCTGCCATCACTGGTGAGGAGTGAACACACACACACACACACACACACACACACACTAACCAGTAAACCACAACTGCCCCTATATATTTCAAATCGCAGAGCTTTTGGGAGACATGTAACTTCATCAATGGTGTTATAACGTCTGCTGTGTTTACTGATTGTGACCTGCTGGATTGTTTGTATGAGAGTCCTGACATCACATGATCTCCTTTATTCTTCAGTTTTAAATTATCATTGTTTAACTAAATGATATTTTTATTTATTCTGCTCATATAATCTCATATTAAAAAGTGCTAGGGTGTGTTAGCTAACAAATTAAGCATGCAAAGACCTTTAAAAGTCTCCCGTGTGCAGATTAGTATTTATGATGCCATTTGTGTTACTGCTCCGCTCTCAATCTAACCTTTATTTGAATAAGTCAATGGATGAACCTCGTTTCTGTCGCCTCTTCAGAGGACGGCTGGATTTTACTGTGAAAGATGATTATTATGCCTGGAAATGAAATCATGAGCCGCACCTGTTTTCATTTAATCCATCACTGTGTGAAAACTTTATGCACAGTTTGTCAGCTGAAGGATGTTGTGTCTGTCTGTGCGTGTGCCGTGTGTTTTAAACACAGTGCCACGTCTCTGTTAGTGCGCTCTGAGTGGAATGACAACAGGACAGGTTCTCGGTTCACAAGAGTCTTCTCATATCTTATTTAGCGTTTTCATTCCCTCCTTCAATTTCTTGTGCATCTTCTGGTGCTCTGTGTAGATGTGAAATGAGGAATTACCTTCTCGCTGTCCAGAGGAAATTCTATTGAGTAAAAGGATTGATCATTATACTGTAGCTGAGCAGATCTAATGTTGGAAGAACTGAATTGCTTTATTCCAGTGTAAATATGAGAAATCTCTTTAATGTTGGCCGTGGCAAATTACCACAGTTTGAAACAAAGATCTCTGAATGACATAAGCAGAGTCTCCATATGATCTCCATTACTCTCACTGATGTCTGTGAGAGAACAGAGATGTTAAAGACTTTTATCTGTGAGATGAAAGTGTTACCTGAGAGCAGTGTGGCAGTGAGCAGGTGTTTCCAGAAGGAGGCACTACTGAGTCACAGTTGAGCACAGAGGAGCGCAGCTTATTTTCATAAAAAGACTCTGTTAGAGGAAAGTCAATGTAAAATGGAGGGGAAGAGGCTGAGAGTGAATGAGTGAACATGGCCAGAGTTTTAATGAGAGAGAGAAAGAGAGAGAGGAGGTACAGAGAATAAAATGGTCAGGGAAGGATGTCAAAACAGATGAAGAGAGAGAAAGAAAGATGATCGGAGGAGAGCGATGAAGAGCATGTGGTGATGCCACTTCATGAATCTTTCATCTCAGTTATTGAACTATTCACAAAGATCTCATCTGTGTCAGAATTTCTCCTCCATCTTCTTATACTAAAGCTCTACTGCAGACACAAACCAAGAAAACTGGGCAAATAAATGACATTTGGTTGATCATTTTGTGTTGTGGCAGAATAAAAATATAACGTGTTAATCCACCATATAATGTATGTATAAATATATACTAAATACAGAGTATTGAAAGCAACAGAGGGTCACTGTTTACACTCTGTGTCAGCCTGCAGATGCTTATTCATATTAAACCCAGCGATATAACAGCACAGTTCGCTTTAAAGAAGTGAACACAACTGTTTAAAGCTGTAAGATTGGACAGAAAAAATGTTTATTGAGACTGACACATGCTGTTTTGGAAAATAGGAAACGTCAATCAGTTTAAGAGCGCAGCATGCATCCAAAGATGACCAGAACACTCTAATGTAATCTTTTTAATGTAAAAATCAACAACATCTGTACTAATAATTAAACTGAAAGTCTTTGTTGTCATTGTAAAGCTCTGCTCCTATATGACAGATATTTACAGTAAAAGACCACTAATATATTAGTCACTTTGTTCCTGTAACAAACACATTGTTCTTTCATATTTTAGTTTTTGCTGACTTCAGCAGTCCAGTGGCACCACTTGACCTCCACTTGTTTATACATACTGGAAATAGACAAGTGAAGGACAACTGTGTCTGTAGCGCAGTAAAATGAGTTTGGCAGTATTGATATTGAATTGACAGTGTCTGATGTTATTGTGAACAATCCAGTATGACCCAGAACAGTTTGCTCAATAGACCGAAGTCATTCTTCTGGTTTCTCTCACCTGCACCATCTGCTCAGGTTCAATGTTAATGAGGGTCTAGTTTCACATCGTCAGACTCTAATGCACAAGGTCTGGTCTACAATGCAGTCTGAGCAACATATGGCACAGAATACATTCAAACGTGCTGACTGTATATGATGGAATATACAGTTATGGTTGTGGGTATTTTCTGTAAGTGCACTAACTAAAACTAAGTGTCTTAACAAACTTTCCTTGAAACATGCTAACTTTGGCAAATCTATTCACTAGTTCACAAGTGCTCTTCAAATCTACATCATGTCAACATGAGTTTTGTTTCCAGCTGAATTGAAAAAATCTTGTGCATCCAGACTCCAGGAAGTTGTGTTGCAGTTAGCCAATCAGATCGGAGCTTAGGATTTTCACAAGTAATTGTCATTGTCATGTGCATCATACGGTCAGTAAAAGACCGGGGTGGTCTATGAGTGTGTCCTTTGAGGCTGACACCCGAGAGGGTCTGAAACAGGGAAATAAACAACCAAATATTAAATGTTGACTCTGAAAGGATTAAAAGCAAAGTGCATGAGAAAGATCATGGTCATATTTAACCTTTATTTTGGTTTGGGCAGGAAAGCCTCTGAGATTAGGGCTTAGTATGTGTCCTTTTCTCAAATAGCGCATGAATCATTGCCAAACCCAGAATGTGATAAGCAAGAGCTTCCAGAATTTACCTCAAAGGTTTAACAGGCTGCTGATTGTGGGCTTCAGTGCCTTTCACTCGGGCTGTTGTGGTAGTCCAGGACAGTAAAGAAAATGGAAGGATATGACATGATCAGAATTGCTCTCTATGGCTTGACTGTCATTAACCAGAGATATATTTGAGAAGACATGCAGCATCACAAACAGTGGTGATTTCTCTGGAGGCTTTGTGCTGCCGTTGTGTGGTAATCAAACAAAGGCATCATTTGATGAGAGGCTAATCTGTTGCGACTGTTTCCTGCTAATGAGGGCAGATTAACTGCCCCTTCAGTTCCACATGGGTCATGACTCTGTCATCATCTGTGCAGATCTGATTCACAAACCAAACACCAGAAGATGAGAGAGTTAAAGATAAAGGGTGTCTTTTTTCTACACTACATCTTTCTATTCAATTATAAGATATGAGAGAGGAGAGAGTCGGTCTGTTTGTAGGTTGACTTTTTAAAAACCTCTAACTGAAAGTATTAATTTGACACATAAACATGCTATAAATATGAATGCTAACCTAAATCATACAGCTGTTAAAGAATGGGGTCAGTTACTTCTTGAAGATTACATTATGCAGATAAAACAGGAGAAAAATGAAGTTTTAAGGCAGGACTCAAGATCCTGTGACCTGGGCCGAACACACAGAACACACTAGCATTGTGTTTTTACACAGACAAGCATCACTCTCATTTTCTCTCATCTAGCTTTCAGTTCTGTTTGGGGCCACGAGTGGCACAACAAAATGACACACTTCATCTTTTAATTATTCATGCTTTATTCATGTAGTGACTCAAGACTCAAGAGTTTGTGAAACATGCTGTAATGTTGCACCTGTTTGGTGAACAGCTGAGCAATTTAGAACTTGTATTAATGAATGTAAAGCGTGCAGGAGAAAACCGTCAAGTGTTCCATTATTGTACCGATACAAACATCATCACAATGTTTTCTGTCATACAACACAGCTCATGTGTTTAGCCAGCCTCTCTGCATCCTGTTAATCCACCAGCGTGTGTTTGAGTGAGGGTTTTGAGAGCACATGTCGTAAATAGATTAGATTCAACTTTATTGTCACTGCACATAGTTACAAGGCAACGAAATGCAGTGAGCATCTAACCAGAAGTGCAAATTAGCAGTGCAATGCGAACAGTTACAGGTGCTGGTCATATAATTAGAATATCTTCAAAAAGTTGATTTATTTCACTAATTYCATTCAAGAAGTGAAACTTGTATAATGTATACATTCATTCCACACACACTGATATATTTCAAGTGTTTATTTCTTTTCATTTTGATGATTATAACTGACAACTAATCAAAACCCCAAATTCAGTATGTCAGAAAATGAGAATATTGTGAGAAGGTTCATTATTGAAGACAGCTGGTGCCACACTCTAATCAGCTAATTAACTCAAAACACCTGTAAAGAACTTTAAATGGTCTCTCAGTCTAGTTCTGTAGGCTACACAATCATGGGGAAGACTGCTGATTTGACAGTTGTCCAAAAGCCGACCATTGACACCTTGCACAAGGAGGGCAAGACACAAAAGCTCGTTGCAAAAGAGGCTGGCTGTTCACAGAGCTCTGTGTCGTTTAGAGCACTTCATGCTTCCTGCTGCTGACCAACTTTATGGAGATGCAGATTTCATTTTCCAACAGGACTTGGCACCTGCACACAGTGCCAAAGCTACCA
>JAZGTJ010019062.1:0-11100 GCA_036877575.1 Botia almorhae | reverse complement strand
ATCTTGACCTCCACAGTTCCCCTGAACTGCCATCTCTTAATTACATTTCTCACTGTGGAAACTGCAAGCTGACAACGCTTTGCTATCTTCTTGTAGCCTTCTCATGCATTGTGGGCATCAATAAGTTTCATTTTCAGAATCTTACACAGCTGCTTAGAGGAACCCATGGTTGTTGAGTGTCCGCAAGTTTGTGCACAAGGTTTGAAGAGTCAAAGTATTTGTAAAGCTTTGAAATTGGCATTTGGCATTTACTAATGACAGCTGTTGCCATGCATCAGATCTAAGGAGCTGATTAAGGTCTGAAACCTTGTAAAAAGAATCTGAGACTCTGGAACTCTGAGACCACATTTACACATAGCCGGGTATTTAGAGAAACGAACATTGTGCACACAACGACGTTTTCAAAAAACTTGTCATTTATATCAACCCACATAAATACTCYGTTRAGCGCCATAATAACTATGCCAAACCTATGGGCGGCAGTATAGGGAAAAGAAAAAAGCCATGCAAGCCAATCAAAATCCTCAGAATCGACACCAACGAATAACACAAGCAATTTCCTGTTCCTTTCAAAACAGCTGTAAATAGGGCGTTCACATGACGTTAAGCATTTTCTGGCGCATAATGTGACGTTTGAGAACCTAAAACCCCGTTTCTCCCAGTGGACACGGCAACACATAACCGGCGTTATCAGAAATCCCCACTTTGGCCGGAGTTTTTAGAAATAATCATTTTCTGTGATAAAAACGGGGTTTTCATGTAAATGAGAGGCGGCCAAACCGCAGGGAAATATCTGTGTCTTCCCTTCGTGTAAACGGGGCCTTAGAGTGCCCAAACGTTTGCACAGTGCCATAATAATGTTTTTATTTTTGTTCAATTTATGGCATAAGAAGTAACTATGCATCAGTGTTTGCTGAAAATATTGTGCATTTTTTCCATTTCCAAGGGAGACTGTGTTAACATCTTTTCAATTAAAAAATCACCAAAATCTGTTATTTATCAAAGGGTGCCTAAACTTTGGCATAAGACTATATATATATATATATATATATGTGTGTAAGTTCAGACACAACTTTATGCACATACAGTCAGAAGTTTGTTACACAAAAACATTACATAAATCACATTTAACTAGCAATTTATTCTTAGCTGCAAAACAAAGGTAATCATAGACTCCACAGAACTCTTACAAACACAGAGTACTTGCTTGATAGGTCAGACACATGCTTGCATGAGCGCTAAATTACGATTTATCACACAAATAGTCATAAAACTTAGGTCAAAAGTCATTCTAGGGGCACAAAGTATGGGTGTTTGTCCAAGCAACCTGTTTACCTGTTTGGAGCTGTAGACAGTTTCACAAAGAATGCATTTCTGTTCTTTACCCATTTTTGAATGGTGTTATTGTGTCTCAGGTCACCACAAATATACAGTGTTCTGCATATAGACATGAAAGACAAATGTTATCAATGAGTCAACCAATAGATACCATGTTTAATCTGTCCAAACCTATCCATTTTCTTATCCGTTGCACACAACACTTTCAGATTACTGTCCTTTTAGGTTTATTGCATACTGTAATAGCTTATATGACTCTCAAAATTTTACATTAGATTGTATGGTATCAGCAGTGCATAGATTAGCCAAACTCCACCTCCAGTCCATAAAGAGAATATGTCTATCTACATGCAGCATTTATTTTAATGGCATATCCACTGTAGTGTTGTGATTTGACATGTTCAATAATTTACAGGCTTGCTTACTCCTTAGGTTACATGACATAACAGTTATTATGTTATGAAATGTTATAAAATTATTCTGTCTAAATGCTTCTGTCGTCACGCAAGTGCAAAGCTTTTTTTATCATTACCACTGATAATAACACAAGTGCATGTATAGTGCACGTATTACAATGTCAACAGAAATTGAGATTTCTTTGAAACACACATGTAATCTAACAATATGCAGAACACTAAACAGACTAGTGGTTAATAATCAGCTTAAGTTACTGAAATGTATTTCAAGAAGAACGTGTTAAACCATGTAACCATGCTAGTGTCTTTATGTGCTGATGTTTAGCATTCAGGCTAACACACTGCCTATGCCACCCATTCACTTAATGTACTAAAATGTGCGTAAATAAGATGCAAAACTTTGATAAAGACAAACCGAATCTTCACTTACACCTCTTAATTAAAATGGAGAATGCATTTCTTCAGATTTCCATAAATACACATTGTTTGTTTTTATATTTCACTCTTCTAAGTATCGTTATGTTTCGTTACTATAAGGAAACAGTCGTTTAGTTTAAAAATGGCCGCCATTGTTTTGGCGTAAAAGTCCCACGTTAGGGGGCTTTAAAGTAAATAAACACACGCATGAAATATTGTACTGAAATAATTGCTCAGAAAATGTTAGACAAAAATCAAAATACTTTGAAATAAAAATGCAAAACAAAAATAATAATGTAACAAATTTGCAGTTAGCAGACACTTTCATATTAGCTGCCTATGTACAAACTAATACACAATACAAACTTAGAAAAAGTGCAGAAAGAGTCATAGAAATTGGTATTTTCAATGCCATGAAGTAATTATAACAATTCCTTGTGCACAAGACAAGTCAATGCTATTATTTCCAACCACTCACAATTTTTAATTCAGCTACTAGCCCTAATATAAATTCTAGTAAAGTAAATTCTAGTAAAATCTGTTTGCACAGTACTAATACTTGCTTGGTGATTCATTTTCCTACAAATTGCAAAGTATACAAAAAAAACAGTAGATAAAACTTCATTTTTTTATCAGGCATCATTAGTTAGACAAATATTTTACAAATCTAGGAAATGTTTAAAAGGTGTTGTTATTCAACAACCAACAAAACTCTTTAAAATATAGTGTCTTTTTTAAATGTAAAAAGGGCTACAAAAATGCCTGAGAATGGATTATGAACGCAATATGTCATTTCAAAATTAGAATACAGCCAAATAAAATTAACTGAGATGTAATGACTGAATCCCATCAGTGTAATAAAATGTTATAAATCTGAAATCGTTTTAATACAAAATGTCTGTATTAATAAAATGTCTCATTCACATTCACAGCAACAGTTTAAAGAGCTAGAACAAATCACTTCTGACCCTAAGAAAATTACTACATCATTGTATGTCTTGTAAGACAGTGAAAACTAGATGATTTCTTGATCTCTTTCCAATGTTTCTAAAAAAAATAAAAAACTTATTGGTGCCTTGAAAAGCCATAGAAACAAGAAAGCCATAACACAAAAGCCATAAAAAACATGAAAACATAGCTGTAACTTTTTTGACCTTACTGACTTTTAAAACCTTACTTTTTGAACCTGTTTATTGTTTATAAAACTATTATAGAACATAAAATTAACCTAAGTCTATCAGCATGACCATTAATAAACAGTTTTAAATACATCAAATATGGATTTTGGCCTGTCCCACCTCAGCGGTCTCGAATAACTGTATCCAAATGTATTGTAATATATTATATTGTATTTTGATTAACCAATTCTAATAATGAAAAGCAAAATGTTTAGCTTTATCTTATAAACATGTTTAGTTTAAATATATGTTTATATCAATCACCTCAATGCAATTCTTCCAAATTTTCACGAATATTTTCTCCTATGACTAACACACACATTGGAATAACACTTCATGACATTTATAACACGCCTCTACATTACAGCACCGATTCAGTGCTTTTAAGTGTGAAAGAAAAATTATATTCTCATTATAAACAACTCTCATATGCTCACTGTTTCAGCAAGACAGGCAGAGCAAGTCACGTGATTCATAAGAAGCCGTTTCAGCTTATAGCGTCAGTCCCGGAACATCTCACGTGAGAGAAAACGGAAACTCCGGCAAGTTGAAGTTTAGAAAATTCCCGAAGCATAAGTGAGTTCTTAAATTAAATTGCAAATCATACAGGGCATAATTTATCGCCCGATTCTCAAAACACCGTTCAATTTAAACCATTATGTTCTGAAACAACAATAACACAATCCAGTTCCATAACAAATGAGCATTTTTCTCTCTGACTGAAATCTGATCCAAGATCAGCGACTGAATGGAAACCTTATGACAACAAGGAAACCGAAGTGGCATACTCAGTTCCTACACGACAATTCACAATGTTTTATGCCCGTAGTATTACATTCTGCGTGTTACTTAGCATTTGTTTTGCAGACGATCCTAAAATTAAAAAGGCATCAAAACCAGTGCGTTTGTTCACCGAGGAAGAGTTGGAAAAATACGATGGGAGTGAGGTATGCATTGTGCTATGCAAAACACTGTAGTTTCCTGCGAGATTTCTGAATGGTTATAACCATGATTAAAATTGCAAATATAAAATTGTAAATTGCATATACTGGACAGTTTTTAATTCGCCCCCGGTCACTTTACAGGAGAGACAACCTATTTATATGGCAATTAAAGGAGTAGTGTTTGACGTCACAACTGGAAAAGGTTTGACTATTTAATGCATTGCTTGTTTATTTATTTTGCATGGACGAAGGCCTATTTAAACTTTGCGTTTGTCTGCTGCTGAATGTCTAACTTGGGTAATGTATTTTTAATGCTTATCTTTTTTCCTACTTTGGTATTTAACCAGTACATTGAAAACTCTCCTTCTCTGCTTTTATTGGTTTATTTAATTTCCAGAGTTTTATGGCAAGGGTGCACCATATAATGCACTAGTGGGCAAGGACTCAACCAGAGCTGTTGCCAAAATGTCCCTCGACCCGGCAGATCTCACACATGACACTGTGAGTTGGGGATTTTAAAGAGATTTCAACTTCACCATAGCAGTGAGGAGTGTCGTGGTAGAGTCTAGAAATAGACAAAAACTTCAGTGGTTCCCTACTGCATTGAATAGCATGTTTAAATAAACATTTACTTTCTGTTTCGTCATTCTAAATTATTGTCAGACAGAACGTTAGAATCTGCCTATGCTTGATGCACAAATACATCCTGTAGTCTTATATGCCATTCTAAATTTTAGCTTTTCTTCTTTTCTATTTGTTAGACGGACCTTACTGAGAACCAGCTAGAGTCTCTTGAGAAGATATTTACAGGCACATACAAAGCAAAGTATCCTATTGTTGGTTACACCAGCAGGCGTATTTTCAATGAAGATGGCAGCCCTAGGAAAGACTTCAAACCTGAAGACCAACCTAATTTCAGCATTAAAGATGAATTTTGACACAAAGAAATTGTCCCATGATTAAAGTTAATTCAGTTCTTCAGTTGTTTATGATTCGTGTCTATACTCTAGAGTGGGCGGGCATTGATGTGGTGTCCTTTGGTGGTCTTGTAGACCACAGCCTAGAAAACATGATGCATATGTCCCATGTAGGTTTTTCCCTGGTAGGCTGCCCTCAGGGTCATTCAAATTAGGTGTGAGATATATATATATATATACACATATGATAAAGATACCGTTATGGCTGCTCGGCATTCTTTATTTTTTACCTGTTGTTCTTATACAACATTAAATGTGTGAAGGTATTTACAATTGTATCTGTACATTAAATCATGTACTTCTTTTCACTAGGACCTAAGGGGAAAGTTTGGTCATTCACACTTAAGTTGGAAATTGAAATTGCTTGTGGTGAGGGGTTTCATATTATAAATTATAAAGTTGTTGATGTAAATCCATACACATTTTTACTCAAACATCAGAATTAAAGTCATAATTACGGTCTTTGTCTAATTTTTAAAAAATGTTTTAAATGACCAGAAATGTTTCACACCAACCTGAGAGAGTTGTTTTGCAACTGTTTGTTGTTGTGTCATATTAGTGTTATCCACAGCAGGGTATTTTAAATTTGAATGGAATGTAATTAAGGTTGTTTAGAAACATGCAAACAAGGCCAGGTGCACTTTTCTGCACTTTTATCTTTTCTAAAACAAAAGAAGGCATCTGGTGAGAAGAGCTAATTTCCATGGAGACTTAAGTAGTAGGTGGATCTGCTAAAAAAAAAAAAACAAATATCTTTATTTTGTGTCAAATTAGCCAATTTTGTAGCTGACATAAAATATGGGGGGTGGTTTGGTTTCATATTTGCAAGCAGTGAGTAAATACTTGCCTAGCTTTATTCTTGTATATCCAACTCTCATCTACCCACAACAATCTCTTTAAAAATTGTATGTATCAGAACACATTTTTAAAAACTGAAATTGAATTAAAAAGCCATGTAGTTAATTGTGAATACAAATACAAATAATGCAAGTAAATGTTAATTTTGTCAATTGTCTCAAGTCAATTGTGCTAAAAATACTTAACTATTAGTAGCTGTTGGTTATTACAATTAACAATATGCGTATGCTTGTTACATGCCTGTTCTTGGCAATATTTTTATGTGTACTTGTGGTGTCATTCTCTCTTACCTATGCGTTACCTGTTCATGCTCACATGAGTGACGTATGCAACACTTTCACCCCCTTTCAAAGCACAGTTAGCTTTTGTAGCCAAAAAAAGGTGTTGATGGTGGGAGTCCGTGATGCTACTTCCTGTCTCCATTACACATCAGAATTTCCCCTCTGCCCGCCCACTTATATTTTGTGTGGTGTAGTGGGCTGTTTCACTTCAGTCTGTCTGAATATCTTGGTGGTGACTGTTCTGCTCCTGAGTCAATGTAGCTTGTTTTCAACATTTCACATTTAAAATTTTAATGTGGTGAGTACAAATTAAATGGTATTTAATTATCAAATGCTACTTTATTGTATTTTTATGTGTTGATGTTTTTATTAATTCTGTTAATAATATTTCTTATACATTCCTGTTAATAATATGTTCAATATTGATTTTATCCTGGCATTTTTTTATTATTTGTATTTTTATAATTATTATGTTTACTGTTTAGATCATGAATTTGAGAGCTAATTCAGCAGTTTGATTGTGTGGTACATTATGTATTACGTTAATGAAAATAAACCAATAAATAAATGAAACCACAAGATGGTAATCACAAATTATATCAATTCCATTGGGCAGGTAATTCAACCAAGAGGAGTGCATCTATTGATCATCACAGCACAACAAACCTATGAAGGTGCTAAGTGGTTACGGCGTGGTAAGTTATCACCTTCTCTCGACAGTTTCAAACACCAATTGTCCTTAATGTCATCATGGAAACTGATTACACTGTGTTTGAATTGGCTTACTTCCCTAACTCCTTTCCTTTCTGTTTCAGTGTAAATCGTTGGCCCAAAGCAGCATGGACCTAATCAGCATGCCAGCCCCATCTGTAAGTATTGATCCCAAGATCTTATGCATACAGCACTTGTTAACACCTTATGATTAATAGATTAGTGAAATAGATATAGATTTCATGATGTACCGGCACATTTTATATATGTTTACATTGCTTGTTTTCTTAAGCACTTCATTTCACCAACCCAACATTCCCTATTGCTTCTTCTGATTGTTGTTATTGCTATTAGGTTCTCCCAGGACTTTCCCTTAGTCAGCAAAGTAATGCCAATCTGACAAACACCTCCCACTCTGGTGAGCTAAATATCTCATTTCTTTTATTTCAAATGCCATTTGCCCTTTAATGTGTTTTCTTGAACATTTGATGCGGAAGACAAAAAAGTACTGTATATGCAGATTGTTGATACCAACAAATGATGATCAAATGATGATACCAAGCTATGCTAGCAATATGATAATTTTTACCGTTTTTAATGTATTTTTTAAATTTTCAGTACAAAACATGAACATACATCAAAGGCACTGGGGGAGCATTTTTCGACGTGTACAGAAAAAAACATGGATTCCAGTCATGTTAGTGTACATCCCAAATGACCACTGTTTGGACAAGCCCTATCTGATGTCTGTGAGAAAGATGGATCTCTTCCCAAACCAATTATGGTAAGAATAAGCATATTCATCAAAATTCAGTTCGTACTACAATAGTGTTCTACTGCCAAACCATAAGTAATGTATTATTATCTTACATACTAAATGGGTTTAGTTTCCAGACATTTCAATGGTTCATTGGCCTAATTTTCTTTACAGGACATCCTTACTTTGCTGATGAAGAAGGGTCCATATACTGAAGGAGTGTTCAGGAAAGCTGGCAATGCCAGAAGTCTGAGAGAAATCAAGGCACAGCTCAGTGACAGGATTAAAGTAGATCTGAATAAGCAGCCAGTCTTTCTACTTGCTGATCTTGTTAAGGTATGAACTGACTGTATCTAGATGATTTGTTTTGTGTGATTTAGTGAAAAGGTGTCCAGCATTTGGATATGTGTATTTGGTTATTAATATAAAGTATACATATGTTCTAAATTGGCAGGATTTTCTGAGACAATTTCCTGATAGTTTGCTAATGGCGGAGCAGTATAAATTCTGGATGACTGCAATGGAAAAGGAAGATATAGATCAGAAATGCACAGAAATTCAAATGTAAGATATTAAATGAATGTCGTTTCATGTCTGTGCCTTACTAACTTTGAGTATAAAATGTTTAGTGTAAATAAATTGTGATCAATTATTCTTCTGTAGAGTGGTCAACAAGCTTCCTGATCCCAATATTCAGTTGTTGAAGCACTTGATTGTTCTCCTGAACCACATACATGAGAACAAAAATACAAACAAGATGGATTCAAGCAATCTAGCTGTGTGCATTTCACCCAACCTGCTCCAAGCAGACAGTGTGGATAAGATGAAAGAGGTGAGTAGATCACGCTTTTGTACAGTGGCTTATAAAAGCCTTGACCTTAAAAACTTTACACAATTTGTGGACAGGAGTCAGAAAAACAAGCTGAAAGAGTAAAACTGAAAGTCTTACAGAGAAAAAAAAATTATCTTTTGTGTAACCTGTTTTCATGGAATCTATGTACAAAGTGTTCCAATATGTCATTTTTGTTATGACTTTTAAATGACTTAATTCTGACTTTTAATCTCCTTGCGGTTGTATTTGCAGGTGACGACCCTGGCGCAGTTCCTCATTGACAACTGTTGTAAAATTTTTGGTGAGGATGCGCTGACACTCTTTGGGGACTCAAAGAGTGTGAACGATGATGAAGATGAACTGATAACCAAGTGATAACCAAGGTAGCATTTAAAAATGTTTAACTTTCAGGGAAACTAGAGTTTATGCAGCGTCAAAGAATGTTGCAAATGTTAAATGTTGGGGGCAGTTGTGAGTCGGGCTTGTAATCAGAAGGTTGCTGGTTCGATTCCAGCGCTGGGGGGTAGCAAATGAAGTGCCCTTGAGCAAGGCACCTAACCCCATGCTCCGCGTGTGTGTGTGTTCACGACTTAAGAGTGTGTGTTCATTCCTCATGGGTTAAACGCAGAGGTCACATTTCGGGTATAAATATAGAGTTACCATATCTGACAAATATGTTACATTTAATTTCATTTTTCATGTTCTATCAAGTGTGGACATCCTTATCTTACATTTAATCACCCTATAGAACGTTATGAGTTGGCACAATTTTAAATCTAGGCAAAATACTTCAACTGATCTAATCACAGGTTGACTTTATAATAAATGATAATTTATCCTTGATGTCTCCTTTAGATTCTTTTTCTTCACACCATCATGACTCTGCCTATGACAGTAATGACCCTGATGAAGATGGCTACAAGGGTAGTTATTCTGACATGGAGTCTATTAAATCTGCTGCTAAAGAGAAAGCTTAGGAACATTCTAGTGCTGTGGAGCTATGGACTACAAAACTTTTAACCCGCAGACGTTCTGAGCCAATATTTGTCTTCAGCCAGGGTGTTCGGCAGCACCTTGCTCTTACCAGGAGTCAGACAGAAATGGACTTTAATGACAATCTATTAACAAAGCAGATTTCTGACGATTGCATTTTGTTTAGAGCAAGTAACAGCTTGGGAAACAGTCCTGGGTTGACACCTAAATGTGGGGCCTAACCAACCTCCAAAGACAGTTCCTACTGGTCCTCAAGTTCACTTGAGAGTTGCTTCTCCAGCGCCTCAGAAAGCTCTATTCACAACAGCCCACTCATTGCATCTTCATCAAATCAGAGAAAACATCAACGCAAACATTCCTTTCCGACTCGCCAGTCCATGCTCAATCAAAACTGTTTAGAGACCACCAGAAGACGCTCACATTCAGTGAATACTGCGCACATTAGAAGCAGGACCATTTTCGGGCGAAGTGGCTCGACCAAACAGGCCATTGAAGGAACATTATGTCATAGCCAGACTCTGCCTAAGGTGCTAAATTCGATTGAGCCAAGACGCTTTTCTAGCAAGGAGTTTTTTCAGCAGGTGGGCAGCAGAATACCAAGTGATCCTCCAAGTTATCAGCAAGCTGTTCAGGACAATTGCCATGCTGTTTTCTCGAACCGTGGCTCATTGACCGTTCAGGAGGCCAGATGTCTTTTAAAGCAAACGTGCAGTCGTTCCACATCTCCAAGTGATGAGAAATTGGGTTCATCTTCTAGCATTGAAAATTATGACATCCACAACAGAGACGATAAAGACACATGTTGTGATACTATAATAAGCAGAGCCTCATCAGAGTTAAGGCAGAGGTCTATGTCTAAAACTATGTATGAGGCATCGCTACCAGTGTGGTGTAATCAAGAACATGTCAAAGAGACATATGTCTGAATTACTGTTTATACTTTTTAATGTTGCTCCATTTTTGAGCAGACTGTGTGTGTAAATATAAAAAATGTTTTGTTGTGCAGTGAAGTGTATGCAATTTTAAAACTTAATATCTTGCAAATAAGGCATTAGTGCATTGGATTTTTTCTGTACTGTTCAGAATATGTAAAACTACAGATATGAATAGCTGGATATTAGATGGATATATGCTGAATTTGTTGAATTCTTTAGTTTTATACCTTGTGTTTTTATACTTTGGATTCCCCGGCGTACCAAAAAAAAAAACATGTAATTGAAAAGGCACTTTTTGAGGAAATGTCACTACACGTTTTATGCAATCTTTGTGAAACTAATGTAATATAAATACTCAAAAACAATGTGAACCACACTGTCTCATGATAAAATAAAGCTGGTTGCCACTTATGTACCTTGAGTCATTATGCACTTTTTCTGTCTGGAAATACATTGGCCCCAT
>JAZGTJ010019061.1:0-11101 GCA_036877575.1 Botia almorhae | reverse complement strand
TGTGTGTATGTGCAGGTCTTACCTATAAACCCTGAGGAGGGTGGGTTGGGCTGAATGTTCTCCAGATTGTTACCCTGGATCACATCCCATAACTGCCAGATGTATTTTGGGTGCAGGATATAGAAAGGCTGTGCAGGGAACTGAATCCTGTACTCCATATACGGTGTAAATAAATTGTAATCTGGATTCGAGTACCACTACAATCAAAAACAACACAAAAATATGAAAATTGGTTAAAGAAATACCTGGGTACAACTATCAACTGGGGACACAGGTGTAACATTTAACTCTGTCAGTACTGGCTCTTTGAAATGAAAAATCATTTAGGAAAATGGCGTTTTAGAAATTAGTTGTCCAGTAAGACCAATAAATCTAAATGGGTTTTTCTATAAAGCATTATAATGTAAGATACCACACCATCGGGCAATTTTAGACCCTATTTATTGAGGCTTCAGCCCTCATTTTTTAACCTCATGTCCTTTAAATTCTGTGAAAAAGAGTTATTTTTCTGCTTACTGAATACAAAATATTCAGAAAACTGCCATGTTGAATGTTCTTTTAATCACAGTACTAGCCTTACTCATGCCTCTGGTCAGCGGATGACCACTGCATTAGTTATTAGCATTCGCACAGAGTGGCAACATTCTCCAGCATAGCAGAGCGCAGGTCCTCTTCACAACTCTCACTCTAATACTCTAAGGTTCATCCTCAGCAATCACAAAATAAAATAAAACAAACGTTTACTTTTAGTGACAAATAGTTTTAAATGAGAGATTTGCGACACTGATAGAATTGCTTTATATCACAACACATCTGTTATTACAATTGTGTGTGTCGGTTATCGTTTACTAATTTTCCAGTATTACTATTCCAGTACTACCAGTACACTATTTCCATCAAATACCTCTACTTATTCTGTTCATATATTCAAGAATGAGTGGACATCAGCCGTCATAATGTTTACTAATGTAACTTAAATCAATTAAGTTATTTCTGTAAGTAGATTTGTTTGTGCAAACATAAATATACACAGTATAATACACAGTATAAACAGCTGTACACTGACACAGGAGGTTCAGCAATGTGCTTAATGTGCTCAATTAACCCCTAAATTTAATCATTACAAATGTGATGGGGCATCTGGATTTGCTATAAAAATGATTCTCTACATGTTTGTCCCTCTATGTGGACAGAAATTCATCAGGTCACTTAAAATTCAATAGCATCATTCACTCTAATCCAAAAGCTCTGCAGGATGTTAATTACATGCTCTTACATGCTGTGACACACTTTTGTGTTGTTGAATTGACTAGATAAATGAAAGACCAAAGCAGAGTTAGAAGACTCTAGAAGAGAGATAAAAAAATAATTACGCAGAATTAACCACTACGCCCTCAAAAAGAGTGAACTTTTTGACCCTCTCTAGTCTTTGACAGCGGTACCCTTATGCACAATGAATTAAACACCCTGCACAATAACTGGCTTTTAAGTGGTCTATTTTTCCAGTTTTCTAAAATAAGCATGGCATGATGGGATTGGAGCCAACAGCCACTGTTACAAAGAGGTTCCACTAAGGTTTAAAATTATTTTTAGTAATCTGCTCTAATCTTGGTCAGTACTCACTTTGCGTAAATTGAGTGTATATGGTGCAGGGTCCCACGCCACCAGGGTTACATTCTTATACAATGAGCTTGTGTTGAACTGGTGTTTGGGATTCGCCAGAATCTGATCAGAAAACAGAAGATACGTTAGTTACACTGAATCAACAAAGAAAAGCATGTAGTGCAACAAAACTGTCCTTCCAAAACCAGTGCAACCAACTTCATGCAATTGATGTCAATTAAATGGCTTCAAAGGCAATATAATAGCAAAATAGTGTATGAGTCGCATGATCTACATTTACATTGCTGCAACGGCGCATGTTTGGCAGGTTTTGTCGTCGCATGCTTTCAAAGTGTGGAAATGAGCAGCATTAACATTCAAATCTTTTGCGTTCCACCGAAGAAAAAGCGTGCAATTTTGGAATGACATACAGGTGGGTAAATTATTAAATAATTTTTGGGTGAACCGTTTCTTTAAGAGACAACACCAAGTAAGCAAATCCTTCCCTTCCTCTTTTTGTTTACAGAAACATTAACTGTGTCCTGTCATGAAGAGTTACAACGATAAATGTGTAATGATCAGTATGTCACATAACAAACTCAAGCACAAAATGTGTAAGGAAAGCTCTGTGTTAGTTTACCCATCATGCATTTGCTCTAACTGGAAACACACACACAGAGCACATGAAGCGAACAGATGTTTAAACGTAACACTGTTCAAAGCAGGAAGTCACAGCACTACCTGTGCAAACGTCAAACGCCGCTCACCTGAGAGTTGATGATGCGTATGGTGGTTTTATTCCCAACATCTCTCTCGTAACCATTTGTGGGAGCTGTATTAAACCGCAGAACTGCATCATGGGAGTCTGGAAATACACAAACCGAAGTTTTTATAAAGTGATTAGAAGACTGAAACACCGGTCTGAACAACAAATACATTTTATTCTTGCCCAACTTCAGAGGAGAATGATACAAACAAACAAACAAACAAACAAATAAACATCCTGTTTTTTTTAATGAACTGGAATAAAACACGGTATATAAAGAAAAAAGATTCATGAATTCATGCTTTATCACTCTTAGATCCTACAACTATAATGGCCCATACCTCACTAATGTAAAGAGCGCAGGCTACATCTGGTATTCCTGGAAATACGCTGGCAGAGAGACCATTAAGTCAATAATCATGTCAAAGCCTTTGTAAACATGTTCCTCAGAATCATTTACATTTACACATTTGGCAGACGCTTTTATCCCAAATGACTTACAGGGCATTCAGAAGCATTCATTTTATCAGTGTGTGTTGCCTAGGAAATGAACCCATGACCTTTCTAAGCTAACTGACAATCTGACAATCTAGCCCTCTACAATCTGAGCTAAACAATCACTCTTCACAAGCCTTCATCTTTCATATAACTGCACGAAATCCAACTAATTCTAACTGAGGTTGTGCAACTGTTAAAGATCACTGTTTAAGAGTTACAAAGCAGCAAAGCTCAAATCTCCAATTGGCTTTTGATTGGTTTCATGACTCAGTCAGTTCAGATTTTCTTTTATGAATATCCATTTAACCATTTAAATTCCAGTTTGTTCCTCACACAATGCTATCACATGGCTTCAGAAAACTTGGAATACTGCAGAATACAAAGACAATACATAGAATAGTCTTTTGTCCTTGACAGCATCTGTCCCCATTCCCTTTTACTGTATGGAAAAGACCCATCAAATGGGTATGGAACATGGGAGCACAGATTCCCATTTATGATTGTAGAGAGGATAGTATATTCTTCTTCCTCTGAAAAATCATACAGGTGTATATGATTGGAATAATTTTCATTTTTGATGAATAATTTCATTACCCAAAATACAACATTTACTCGAAATGCAGCATTTTTCAAATACATAAAATCCACACAAAGCACACAAAGGTAATCAATCTGTGATCTGAAACAACAGTGCTCTCTAGTGGATGATATTTTTGTGTAATATATATAGCAATAACAGTGAGTGAGAGTGAGAGAGACAGAGAGAGAGAAATGCATGATGAGTTCACATTTTCTCTGGATGTGTGTGACAATGACTGATCTCAAAATCCCCGGGCAAGCATCCATCTTTCAGTTCAGCTGACATACTGTTTATTGGCATTCATCAACTAGCAATTTTTTTAAAGCAGTAAATGTGAGTTTGACATTGAGCATGTCCCCACAATTCTGACAGAGACATCAATCTCCTCAGAGAACATCAGTCACAAGGCAAGATGCAGAATATACAAGAGAGAAAATAGGAAATGATACAGACACAGAGTGTGAAATGGCAGAATAGTTAAAAAAAGGCATTAAATCACATTGCTAAAGGTTACATCACACATACAACAGAGGGTGGTAAAATTCTTAAAGCATTAGAGAAAATGCTTTTTTTGCATTATTTCAAATGCAATGTAATGTTTTGCATTCCACGTTATATAATCAGCAACACCCTGAGTGAAATTGCTTGTATTCATTTGGTGACCTACAAATGAAATGCCATTTATGTCAGTGTTTTAAATCGAAAACCTAAATATTATTTTAGGAATTTAAAATGTTTTGGAAGGTTCAAATTTGATTTTAAATCATTCTAGCCTTTAACTTTTAGACCCCAATATCAGTGTATGCGTGTGTAAATGTTGTGACGCAAAGTCACATTATTACCAGTAGGTGGCAGATGAAGACCGACAACTAGGGTAGTAGGTACCTTTTGAGCCTAAGTCAAAGACACTGCTGGGAGATCTCATGAGCCCGCTAATATGTGAATCAAATCCGGAAAATTCCTGCTAACAACTAAAAAATAGCATGTGATAAACTACATGTACTTTAGTGTTATAGACTAGTTTTTCTCATACAATATCGTCATAAGCAACCAGGTCTGAAAAGATCTACAGTACAGTAGAGGTGAGCTATGGACTGTTCATGTTTATGTTGTTCTGGTTATTAATTCATTGCCCTTTGCCCTTTTTACAATATGTATTATAATATTTTATAAAGGTAAACATTTAATTAATGTTTTCTCCAGACCTGAGCATTAATTTAGCATGCAGATGTAGCAATTTTTGGTTCTTGTTCTCACGCGACTCAAGTGACAAGTTTTTCTGACAGGAAATTCTTATCAACAGTTTTGGCAGGTCTACACTTGGCTGTGCTGCAGTATTCGTAGCTGTCGTACTGACCTTGAGTTTTTTAGAGGACGCGCTAGGTTGGCACGGCTAAATGGAAATGTTTAGACAAGACAAGCACAATTTAACAGACAGCGTGAAGGGGCTTCAAAGATAAATTATCTGATCAAAACTGGCCTCTGTGTAGACTGAAATCAATGCTGCCCATACTGTAATATATCGTGTGAATACTATTAAACAAAAGCAATAAACTGATTATAGCTACAAGCAGCAATTATGGCACAAATCACACCAATAGCTTGACTATTGGAAGGCTGAGAAGTTGGGTGTAGTCTTGGCACCCAGATGGTGACTTTAGGAAAAATAGCTCTAGAGAGCTTCAGAGACCGAGCTACACCCTTCACTGTTTCGGTGTGTTGTCAACCATACAAAAGCACTGCAGAGGTACTGCTGCGGTTTTACAGGTAAATGTTTTGAACACAATGTGTTAATGTTTTTTTTGCCAAGTCTGGTTTGTCCTGTTTACTATTTGATTAAGTTCACATTTACATCTATGTATTTGGAAAACACTTTTATCCAAAGCAACTTACAGTGCATTCAAGCTACACAATTTTTCAGTATGTGTGTTCCCTGGAAATCAAACCCACAACCTTTGCGCTGCTAATGCAATACTTTACCAGTTGGGCTACAAGAACACTACTACAAACAAAAATTAATGAAAGGACTCAAAACATTGAAAAGTCATATGACAATGTGCATTATAGACTACAAAGCCAATAGATGGAGTTTACTTAGCCCTAACAATGGTATCAAGGTTATGAGCATATCTGATAGTGAAGGAATACAGTTTTGACCGCTCTCAATGACACCAAGTGCTGTTTCAACTGAGATTGCAGAGACTATCTATTTGGCTTGCTATTTTTAGCTAATTGTGATGAGGTTTGATGGTAATACCTTGTGACAGAGATGGGAATTCCAGCGAATGACTTAAACTTGGTTGTAATTTGCTGCAGGAGAATTACATGTCTAGACCAAAAGTAGAAGCTAGAAGTCAAATAAAAAAAATGGTGATGCTGGGGGATTTAAATGGAAGATGGATGGTCGGGGTTATTATTCAGACCCACCAAAGACTCAAAGCCAGAAGAACAAAATCAAAAGAGGCAAAATACATTTTATGCATGTCCTCTAACTAATCATGATAAACAATTACATCAGACTAGTAGTCTGAAGTAATTCTACTAATACTACCATGATAATAATAATAACAAAATAAAATGTAATTTTTTTAGGAAAGAAAAACAACCCACTAGGCAATTTAGTAGTATTTACTGCAATTAAGTATAGAGTGAGTGATGAAGCAAGTGAAAGAGAGAGAGACTCAAGCCTAAATTTAATAATAAACTTGATATAAACATAGTTTCCACTATTTAAATGACTATATAAATAAGATTCAAGTTTACATTACATTTAGACATTTGGCAGACGCTTTTATCCAAAGCGATCTACATTGCATTATACTATACATTGATTCTAAGTATGTGCAATCGAACCCATGACCTTGGCGTTGGTAACGCCATGCTCTAACCACTGAGCTACTGGAAAGCCAAGTTATTTGAAAATTGTAAAAGACTAAAATCAAATGTCCTCATTGGTTCAGTTGCCATTTTCCTAAAGAACAATGAAAGCTGGCCGATCACCATGGTAACTTCTTCCTCTGTGCCCACTACCACCACCATAGATGCCAAAGCCGGAAGAATTTGTGCTCTTTGTGTGCCCTGTGATACTTGTGATTATGTAACCGTAAAGGGCATCAGTATCCCACCGATCCATTCTGTGGCATCACCACAGAAACCAAAAACCTCAGGCAAAGAGAATCAGAAAGAATGGATGCTAAACCCAACCAAAACAGGGCCTTTCTTGAAGATGAGCTTCACTTCGTTTTTCTGTTCAGAAAATGCCAACTGAGCACAGCTTTTTGGTTTGCATCCAAGATAAAGGAAGCTTTGAGAGAAGCAAAACCTCCCAATATAAAAACCATGAGCTAGAAATTGTGACAATACTGAAGCATACATTCAATAGCATCCCATGAAGAATTAAACTGTTTGACGTCAAACAAAACAAAGACAAACTGTCAATGGCCAAATAAAATTCTGATTCTTAAATTTGTTCGGATGAACCCAATTAAACCGACTGCAAGATATGTATAATTGTATTCTAAACAAAAACGAGCCAAGCAGCATAATGCCTGGCAACACAGGTAGACAAATAAACGATTATATGGCAGAAAAAATGTTTTGTTTTGTTATTTTTATGGGCATAATACTATGGTAAAAGATACTTTTATTAATTGAACTGTGGCCACTGTTACAGCAACCCAGTTTCTGTCGCAGTATAGCGTTGTGCTAGCAACTGATGTTTACTAGCTTGTATGTAAAATCTGGATGCTCAGTAACAAGCTTTGCATAAGGGCCTGGCAAGTGGCTAATTGTAAACACAAACTGAAGCAATAAGCCACTCAGACATACTTTGAATGCTACATTTCAGCAATACCCTTTACATTTACATATCTGGCCGACACTTTTATCCAAAGCAACTTACAGCGCATTCAAGTTATACAATTTATCATTATGTGTGTGACTTGGGAATCGAACCCACAACCTTTGCGCTGCTAACGCAATGCTCTACCAGTTGAGTTATAGGAAGTCATTGAACTGTTCTGCTCACTCACCAATCTCCTTGCCAAGTCTAGAGTGGAGCATAGCTCCAGCAGAGGTGACCACAGCACAGGTCCGGAAGCCTTTCCCAAAGAGCTGGCCTAATGGCATGGCAGGTACAATCTTCTCCCAGCCTAATGTAGAGAAAGGCATCTCCACCCCATCCAAAGTTCTAACCTTCCCCCTTCTCTTCAGTTCGCACAACACTTGTTGGCCACTCTGTTGTGCCTTGCGGTGCCCTGTGAAGGCCACACCGTGTTTATTATTATTTAGGTAGTCTTTCATAGCCCTCTGCAGACGTGGACTGAGCATGCCCACCGACATACTCCCTCTCCACAGATTATGAACTACAGACTTTGATCTTGGAACATAGTAATCATCTGGCTCCGAGTTTTCACTCGCTCTCACTCGTTTTGTAGTCCTCCTCCTGTCATCATCTTCCTCTTCTCCTCCTACCACCTCTTCCTCCTCCTCTTCTTCTTCATCTTGCTGAGGTGAATCCTGGTTATATTCTTGCCTCTCGCGGTTGCGACTCACAGCGCCCGGTCTGAAGCCCACGTCTTGGGTGCCGAATGCAGACCAGGCTGCCAGGCTCTGAGGGTCTGGATAGGGATAGGCTTCCTGGCTGAGTGGACTAGGCTGGGGATCGACACTGGGGTTATCCTCCTGGCTTTGCTCCTGCTGGGTGTTACTAGAGGCAGAGGGGCTAGAGGAGGAGCGGGGATTGCCTTGCAGCGAGGTCAGGCGCCGAGTGTCTGTATAGGACAGCGCACCTGTGGAGTGTGGCTCATCCACTCGGGACTCCATAAAATAGGAGAGGAGAGCAAAAAACACCAGCACCCAGACCAACATTAGCCCTAGGGCTAGTCGTCGCCACTGTTTCAGGATGGACTTCATTTCCCAGGAGTCCTCTCGGCTGCGTGGCACTGCACTCCAGACCCAGCAAAAGAAGGGTCAGCAGGAGGCCTATGACAAAATATGACTGGTTAACCTCTTTCTAAAGACACAGGACATAAAGTGTCTTAATTCAATTTTGAAAATAACATTTACACTTTTAAATGAATCGGAGATGAACCCCAGAACAATGTTCAAAGTATACCATTTTATTTTGTCTTTATATCATCAGAATTATCCTTAAACATTCCTTTGTCCTTCTCCCTTCACCAAAACTCAATATTTCAATATTTCTGTATTAACGAGGTGAAACTAGGTAATTACACAAAATGTAAATTGCATTAAAATACATAGCTTTCCAGAAAAACATTTTTTTACACTGTTTTTACCTTTATTTAACCCATGGAACACTTATTCATCTGACAACAACAGGAAGCAACAAAGACCACAAGCTACACAGAAATGTATTTAAAACCAAGCGGCTTCCACATTAATTACATGTTAATGCATCTTACCAGATCTTTATCTTTATCAGATGTAAACAGGAAAAATTAAGCAGCTACCTAGGCTATTCTAAGCATCTATAATATGCAAAACATTTTGTCAAAACCATAGGCCGTGAACACCACCAATAACAAAAGTAAATAAACACCTACAAACACGTTCCAAAATCATTTTTAGTACAAAACCATATTACAGGTTTTTGCATATTTCGTTGCAAATATAA
The DNA here is from genome assembly GCA_036877575.1 of Botia almorhae. Taxonomy (NCBI): domain Eukaryota; kingdom Metazoa; phylum Chordata; class Actinopteri; order Cypriniformes; family Botiidae; genus Botia; species Botia almorhae. Next base: position 2,017 of record JAZGTJ010019061.1, on the reverse strand, counting down.
GCTGACAATACAGCCTGCAAATGCACTTAACACAAGCTGTTTAAAAACAGAACAATCACATCACCTTGATAGAATCTCATTCTGTCTCGGTTTAAAAACAGGAAAGTTTTATTTCCCTTCTCTATATTCGGAGAGAAGGTTGTCTCCCATGAGATCTCTTATTCTCCATAACACTGTTAGTTATCGTTTTTCTATTCTTTAACTGCTGATCTCAATTTAGATATGAAAACAGCTGCTGACATAACGTTCTTTCAGTCATCATCCATTTGGTGCGAAAAAGAAACTCAATTTACTGTTACAATACGTGACAGAATTAAACACACAAACACACACACACAGGCTTGTTACCTTTTTGTATTCCCTATTTCCTTGACTCCATTTATTCACAAATAGTCTGTCAATCCCTGAAAGACAAAAAGACACCAATTAGAGACAACAGCAGTCTTTTCAACAAAAAGTAAGTATGTGATGTCACTCCATAAGCTTCTACCCAAACATCTCTCTACGTTCCATAAAACTCTTTTTTACAAAACCAGACATGTTTACTGCACATTTAGCTGCAAGGTTTTGAATAAAGGTCTGCGCTTCAGCTGCTGTTGGTGTAGTTCTCCTATCAGATCAATACTTACTGACCTTTATCAAATACAAAACTACCTACCAACTAAATGGCACAACATACTGTAAATGACACACAGCACAAATGTTCTTCCTGTATTTTGAAGCTCTGTGTCACATACACACTGCGATGTGTCAGACAGATATGTCACCACAAATAGCAATTTAGTTTACACTACACAAGCTATCGAGTTTTATAAAGGCACAAAACCTATGTAAAACAAATGTGACATGGTTTTGATAAACACAGAACTCTTATAATATAATTTACACATGCTGTAGAGTTTAGCCCACATTAAAAATTAAATCATCAGTTATTTTAAATGTTCCAAACTTGCATGCTGGTATTTAGAACCTCAAAACAACAACATCTACAACAACATACTGGTCAGGAACAATGTGAGGGTAAGTAAATGGCAGAATTTTCATTTCTTAATGAACTGCTCCTTTTTAGAGGGCAATAATATGATGCTAAGAAACCCTCATGTAAAGCAGTGGAGAGTCATTCAGCCACGAGTCTGTGTGCAGTATCAACCAAGAAATTAGATTTTGGTGAGAAGACATCAAACCAGCATTTGAGGAAGGAACAACATACAAGTTGCTTCATGTCAAAGGTGAAACCAATGACGAGGGGACCATGCTGTATTCATACAAAACAAAAGCAAGTGAAGGAGGCCAAATATTTACATTTAAACTGTGGCAAAAAAAAGCTATCAAAAATAATTTACGAAGTATTAAAGAGTAGATTCACAAATCAATTTCAATGGGTGATTCTAGCATTCAAACTCGAACAGTAACACATCACCTACAACTTAATCTTGCACTGACTGAAAGAATAATACTTAACGTAACAAACTTTACAATTTACAATTGTGAAGGATTTGGAGTGAAATAAACCCAGATAGCTTTTGAGAGAAGGCACAAAAACTGTTTTTAATGGCCTTTTAGCTTTTTTCAGTTTATAGTTACATAAGCAGCATGTGAGAATTTTTACAATAATGTTGAATTGTACCTTTGAAAAGTGGAACCAAAATGCAGTTTAACAATTTTTCAAGGAAGTTCATTTCACTCAAGGATCCTGCTGTCATAGTTTGATATTTTGAGCTGTTTAGCAACTATTTCTGGTCAAATTAAACCTGTATTTAATCCTAGGCAACAAAACGTGGCAAAACAAGCTTGTGCCGGTAATGATGACGGCTAAAAAAGGAAACTGTCCCTATGAAGGGTAAAAAACAAAAACAACCCAGACAACGTGACTCGAAGTAACTATTACGTGCAGTCAGCTCACTGCACTTGACCTTGAAATTAAACCTCAACAGACACAGACACACTGTAACTGGTTAAATCTACAGACAGAAATCGAGAGCATGTACAAACAGAGCGAGGAACATAGAGTGAGGGG
>JAZGTJ010019060.1:0-11102 GCA_036877575.1 Botia almorhae | reverse complement strand
CTGTGTTACATTTAACACTGTTAAATACATTTCATTCATCTCATTGGTTAATGTGTTAACTTCAACCGTCCTGCTTTTCACACGCCATATGCTTACGCCATATACCACACACTTGAGATGACTAGCATTTCCATAGGTTTCAAAGCTAAGAAGGATATTCTAAAAGACGTCATCTTAGCTTTGATGGGTTTATGTGGTTATAGAGAGAGAAAATAAAGGGGTGAGAAAGTGTGTGTGGGGGGGGTGACAGGAAGATGCTGCTGTGATGGGGGGCTGGTGAGGGCGGGACATCTCAGCTGGACTCAGCTTTGAAATGGACGCCTGACCGCGGGGGGAAACTGAAAAGAAAGAGTCTGATTCAGGGAAATACCAACAAGTTTCCCTTCCCGGGAATCAGAGGAGTTCTGTGAGAGGGACTTACACTCCTTTCAGCTCTAACCAAATGCATGTGAGTCTGCTTTCAACTCACTGCGGTACTTTGTTATTTCTCTATTAGCATTAGAGGATCAATGGGGACAGTTAAATGGAGTCTCAGTTCGCTACAGCGGTTTCTGTGGGGTTTAACTTTAATGAAAAGGCAACGTTGTGGGCTGAAGTGAAAATGAATTCGGAGCTCAAGAGCAGATACGCAGCAGCTTTGAAGTGGCCTGTAAAGATTTTGGCCAGTCTTGAGAGAAGCGCTGTCTCGAATCCTGGCACCCCACACGCTCTAGTTTTTACTACAGTTGGCAGCATCCAGGAGATCTGGAGAAGTGCAGATGAAATAATCATTTAAAGCGCAGCGCCGAGTCTTTTCCTCTCCACAGTCACGGAAAGCCCGTTTGATTTTTTCAATCTGTCTGTAATTGTGTGTTTCACACCACATATTAAAAACAGTTCCAAAGAAAAATGATATAATCCGGCCAATCATAGAAGCGTGCGCTTCAGCTCTCGCCAGCAGTCCTTCAGGCATCTCCTCCTCACCTTTATCTTCATAATTAGGTCCATGAGAGAACTTTGAGTCCGACCTCCATCCGTTTTTAACTTCTTCGAGTTACATACACAAATTGAAAATATGAACTACGTTTACTATAAACTTTAATATGAACTAGCATAGTAATCTTTTCATTCAATTTAAAGTAACCTTCACCTTTGACCTTTACTGTATATGTTGATGTGCTTCCCTCACTACATTTTAATACCAATTTCTCTTCATGCCAAAATCATGCAGAAATGACTAAATTAGTTTTTGCCGTTGTGCATAAACATGCAATTATTCTTGTTGCTGCATCGTGTTGTGGCTGCTGTTTTTGACTAGCACACATCTCTCTAGGGCTGGATGACAGCTGACCGTGTGTAAATAACACCAGGGCGCTAGTATCACGATGGCTACATGCTAACAAAATCAAGACGGAAATGTTACAGACATCCGATGTGTACAACAGATTCCCAGCAGCTCAGCTTCTCACTCCACTGAGTTTAACGCTGGTCATGATCTGTGGCTGTAAGGAATCTCCACGGGCTTCCAGCTAATCCCTGAGGTTATCAGTTCACCTGGTTCAATCAAATCCATCTGGGACTCACTCACTCACTCTCTGCCCGGTAATGACACAGCTTCAGTTAACTGCTTAGTGGCCATAGCAGTGTTCATAAGGTTAAAATGCTGCAGTACTTCATGTTTTCACCCAAAATCTGACTGGCTGTCACATGTGTGCTTTCATGTGATAATGTACTGTAGAAATCTCACGCACATTCCATATGAGGTTGCAAGATGGTGCCACAAACAGAGCACAATCCCACCCCACCCCCACCTATAATGATTTCCCGGGGGTCATTCTGAGGTCACAGAAAGGTCATTTCTAGCTGACATTTCCAGTTCTTTAGGTCTCATTTGATGACAACATGAAATTAAAATTGATCCAGAAATTAACTTTCTCAATAAATGTTTCCTGCCTTATTGTGCATGTTACATCAGTGCTCGTTATTCTAAAGTGAAAAAGGTTGTTTATTTTATTGACATTGCTGTTCTGTTGACACAACCCCAGTTAAGACAGAGACAAATTACTAACTTAATTTTTTACTCTAACAAAGTGTTTAAATTGTACACTGCTAAGCCTGCTGCTATGATGCTGGGATGCTGTGAGGGGTTGCCAGGGCGTTGCTATGGGGTTACGAAGGTGTTCTGAGTGTATTAGCATGGTGCTGTGTGGTTGCAATGGTGTTGTGTGTGGTTGCTAGGTGGTTTCTATGTGGTCTTTTGTGGTCTATGTTTTTGTCATTGTTTACTGTTGGCCTGGTGACAATATTATGAGTTTAGTACTAAGAATGAGGATTTGTTGTTTAAATCTCTGTTTACATAAGTATACGCAGTAATAATAGTAATGACTGCTTTATAAAATACATTATTTAGTATTTTTTAATTAATTATTTATTTTTATTTATTTAAATCACAATACAGAAACGATTTTTTAGCGAAATCTGACCTGCTGTCTGAAATAAAACAACATTAATTGGAACATCTTTTAATGTCTGATGGAAACGTATGTTTTAAGTCTTGCTATATTTAAATGCAGACCGAAATCTATCCATTAACGTATATAATATTGAAATAACTGGTATATGATGTGGCCACAGATACGATCTTGGCTGCCTAACTGAATTTTATACTGAGCCCAATTGCCTAAAAGAGAGTCACCCAATTAAAAGGTGTCACTCTATAAGACTGGAGGATTATACTCATTGAGTCCAGATGGTTCCACAGGCTTACCTGTCTCCACAGGCCCTCAGAGAGGAGCTGGAGTTTATCCTCCCTCACTGGGCTACATGAGTGCTGCTGAAATGCAGCCTGAAATTTTCCTCGTCTGGACGTTAATTAGGGAAGTGTGTATTTGGCAGCTGGGCAAGCCGTGATATGCCATTGGTGCATGATGTGGAGCTATCAGCCACATCTGGCACTGAATTAAAACAATATAAACATGAGTCACTGACGTTGTGTCGTTTGGTTGTTTATAACGGGTCTAGAGCTGTTGAGTGATGACAATGAATCAGCGCTCAAAACCACAAATAATCAATCAGTGATGTGATGGTCCACTGATCCAGTGTCAGTAGATGGAGTCGGAACAGGTACTGATCTGCAGTGGTGATGTTATGTTTTAGCTGTAAGACCTGAAGCGTGTGCACACTCACGATTCTACAGACTGTGACAAAATGTGAGGAGCATTAAAGGAACAGTTCAACAAAAGTGAAAATTCCTCCATCGTTTACTCACCCTCATGTCATTACAAACCTTCTGAGGAACACAAAAGAAGATATTTTGAAGTATGTTGGTTACCAAACAACAGTGGGTGTCATTGACTTTCAATGTACGGTCAGAAAACCACTGAAACTTTTGTCAAAATATCTTCTTGTGTGTTTCACAGAAGAAAAAAGTCATGTAGATTTGGAATGACATGATGACGTGTAAATGATGACATGAGGAGTAATAATTGTCATTTTTGACAGGTTGAACTGTCCCTTTAATGTGTGTGTGCGCATGTGTGTGTGGGTGAGAGACATTTAGCTGAAAATTAATTCCCTCGTTTGCAGGGATCATTAATTAACCATTAATTCAGTCTTTTGCAGAGTCATGACAGACTCCAGTTAATTCTTTATGTTCAAACATTTGGCAACATTAGCGCAAAGGATTGCTTGATTTGTGTGATATCGTGTTAATTTTGTGTGTCCAAGAGAACATCAGAATGAACTTATCAAACATGACCAAATTCTTACCTAACATTTTATACTGTTAATGTCAACGAATGTCACACTGAATCTCACTGGAATCACGCTGCAAAATCTGACAAAAAAGTCACACATTCAACTGTAGACTCAAGGTTATCTCCTTAAGGAAGAGACTGGATTGAGACTGGACTATATTTCACTGCTGTGACCTGTCTGATTTTGCCAAGTTTGTGACAATAAGCGCCGTCCTCGGCCAGCTGTGTTTAAACATGCACCAGCTGTTGCTCCTGATGCGTTTCAGAGGCAAGGCAACCTGTCATGTTATTATCTCATCAACTAAAAGCACAAAGGCCACTGCATGGCTGCAGTCATCCATGCTTACTGTGGTTGCCTTGGAAACCAGCAGCTCAGCAGGAATGTTGGAAGGAGCTCCGGGCAGGGGGCCAGGGGGTTACAGAGGGGACTCTCCCCAAAAACGTAACGGTTCAGAGAGCTGAGGGTCAACACAAAGTGAGCTGTTAGCGTTGCATCTTTGCTCTAGAGCTGACAGAGCAGTTTGTTAGTCTGGAAAAGCTTCGGTCTGGTTAGCAAAAGGAAAAGGCCAGTCGATGGATTGGCTGGAAGTTTCTCATTTGTGCTGCTCACCACAGCAACGGCTGGATTATCCTGCTGACTGCCTGTGCATGCTGCAAGTCAAGCATGCTTTTTCCACTGCATCAAACAGACTAAACGGCCTTCTGTAAAGATTATTAGACTAATTTGAGTGATTTGACAGACTGTCCCCCTCTTTTAGGTTATGGGAGAAGCGAACGCAAACCAAGCAAGGTTTCTTATTTGCACCTAATCCCTGTAATTTTAAATCCATCAGTCTGATTCATATTTGATAAGTTCTTTTGCTTCCCAGGCCACAGGGTTCAGTGATTGAGGGGCTATGCATTTACAGAAGCCGCTCAAAATAAATAACTCTGGCTATGATCAGAACAGAATACTGGTGTACCGCTTACTGCCGTGTGGTGCACAGTGTGCATTATATACTGCTTACTGTAATTTAAGCATGTTAAACAGAATACAGTATGCAACACAGAATGTTTCTACTACATTCTCCTTCAGTAACGTTTAGTAGAACGTTTTTTAACATTTAATATCAAATACAGCAAACAGTTATTCTTCAATTGTTAGTGGAATATTTTTAAAAATACAGAATAAAAAAAATGTGAATAACATTCTAAATGTAACAATAATGTTAATACAAGGTCTAAAAAAGTGGACATTTGGAATGTCTCTAGAACATTCCAAATAACATTTATATTATTTGTTCCAATGGAAACGTCAGGGAAATGTTCTTGAAGTAGAATTCCAAACACAGCTACAATTACTGACATATCCCATGAAATCTATATTTATCACCTGGCTTTGCATTTCCGCAAGTGAGACTGACATAAATTTACATACTCCGCACACTATACGTACTGCAACCTGCTGAAGTTACATATAGTACAGACAGTGTGTTAGTATGCTATTCTAAACACAGCCAGCCTTATATGGGGTTTCTGCAGGGCTCATGCATGTCTTTCTTTGGCCTTAACTCAAAACCAGTGCCTTACACAACACCTGATGATTAATGGTATTATCAAGTTCACTTAGAGCCGTAAATACCCACTGAGATACAAGATGTGAAGCTGTCTAAATCATCCTAAAACAGCACTGGACCTCAGCCAGACAGAGAGAGAGAGAGAGAGAGAGAGCTCTCTGTTCAAATATCAGCAACTCCAGGCATTAGACTGGGTGAAGTGATGGAGAAAACAGAAAGCCTGACAAACAGAAACATAAAGCTGGCAAGCAGCAGCACGCAGAGCTGCAGGCGAGAGATGAAGATGTTGATCGCTCCAGGGAAGGAAATGAAGTGGTCACACCACACGGTAATCCTCTCTCTCTCTCTCTCCCGGCTGTATTGGTTCCTGTCTCCACGTCTGTCTCTCAGGTCAATGGGAACTCACTCAGTGCCAGTGCTGCAGTTCTCAGTCCATGTTTTTTCAATTGCTCTGATGAGACAGACTGGCTCCTAATAACTGTAGCCCTGTTTTATATGACAGGTCTAATTTCACGTTCTCTCATGAGGGACAGTGGAACGTGTTGTGGCACAGTGTGAGACACACGGAGGGGCACTGGGACATTGACATTGGGTCAGAAACCTCCCAGCTAACAAATTTAGGTTGTAATAATGTTTTTCTAACATTTCCATTAAGTAACTAAAACATCAAAAAAAAAAATTTCATGTTCTAGGAATGTTCAAAACAATAGGCAATGTTCTGACAACGTTCCCTGTTAGATGGGCTACAACTGCTGCTCTTCAAGACTCTGTTTCTGAGCACAGGATTGTGGGATATCACAGACAGTGAAAAATCTTAAACCTCAAACATTTAATTACCTCAGAGTTCTGCCTGTGTCAAACAGTGTTTTTCAGATGATGACCTCATATTGTTCTAGATTAATTTCATGTCCTGTGAGGATGAAGCGTGCAGCTGAACTGATTAGGGTTCTTGAGGAACTTGTTTGTAATAAATTTGGGTGTAAATACTTTTTACAGCACTGAGGGGAGGCGAATGTTTTCACAACTTTATTTGCATAATTGGCCAAGGTGTTAATCAAGTTTGGACATACCTGCTGAGTGGATAAAGCAGAGAAAAGACCTATTTAACATAACGTCACTGAGGAATTGTGGTTGTACAATATGGCTCAGCCTTCTTTAATATTAAAATAGTTGAAAAGCCATTTGGATCAGCCCCATTCAAAGTGACTGGAAGAGAAATAGTGGCAGAAAAAAATCAACAAATTTCAGTTACATTAACAATAATCTCAGCACTGCAATTCTAGCACTTTTCTGAAGTGTGTCAGGGTATGCTAAATGGTTGCTATGGTTACCAGGGTGGTTGCTTACTAGTAAGCCAGATGATCCCACCCCCAAGTCTCTATGACAACACTGATCCCTAGATAAACCCCAAGTCTCTCCTTTAATGTAAGTAGAGGGATTTTTTTCACCAAACAATAAATGACCAATAAAAATAGCCCTGATAATGGTTCATAAAACCTTCATGAGAGTTTAGGTTTTGTTTTCACTCTTTGTCAAGTCACAAATCTTCATTAAATTCCACCCAGCTCAGCGTTTGACCAAATGTAGCTGTGTGATCAAACAGATGGTTTCTCTTGTGTTCTTCACCCTTGCGATCTTCTTTCAGCTCACGCACGGGTTAGAAAGACAGACTCGAACCTCAGACACACGCCAAATGAAGCTCCACTGCCATAATATTTGTCTTGACACTCAAAGCTTCCTGAGATCTCAGTGAAGCAGGACAGTGGAGGTGTCATGTGTATGGAACAGTAAAGACCTCTGGCTGTTTATTTGTTGTCAGATGGAAAGGCAGGGTGTGAAAAACTTGCCTGTCCTGCTGTTCAGCACCACACAATCAAAGGGAAGTGGACCCTTACTGGTGACCCCCCCAACAAGGGCACACTCAGGTGTCCCCAATTTACAGATATTCCTACTCAGATAAACAAAAGAAGGGCCCAGATATGAGACTCAGCAGATGTGTTTGAGGAAAACATCACAAAGCAAAGTTCAACAAAGATGAAAGTTATAACTACCTGAAAGATACTCGGAATCCAAAATAGTTTTGATCAGACAGGTAGCAAAACTCCCGTTTTTAAATTTAAAATTCTAATTTTTGTTTGCCGTCAAAAAAGCACATTCATATTTACAAACCTGATCCAAGCCACATGTGTAAGTGGTGTGAAATCGAATTGAAAACATTTTAAAAGTGTTTCAGTCTGACAGACTTTCTGTCACACATACACAATAAACAATGTGTAAATGTAAATTACATTTAAGTGTAAACAATTAGTGTAAACAAAGTGTTTTTGGTCAAAGACATTTAAAAAAACAGTTATAATGTGTTAATAACGTGTATGAATTAACCTTAACAAACCCGATGTAAAACCAGTAGTTACCAGTAATTGTTCTTTATTCAGTTTATTGAAGAAATGTCTTTGTGATGTAATTAGTTGCTTTTGAGTGCATTATATTTTAAATTAAGCAACATCTCACTGGTGCATTCTTTAAACCTGTTCTTTTAGAGGAAATTAAGCACAAGTAAGTCAGTAACCATGGTTTCTGGTGTGTTAATATTCCAGGGTTGCCATGGTGACAGAAGCATCAACGCAGACTGTGCGCGGTGGAAGGTGTGGACAGCATCTATATCCAACCTGCCAGTCAGTGTCTGCTGCACCTCACACTTCCTGCACCAGTGGCTGACACGGCTCTTATTAGCACTCATGTAGAAGTGCTCGTGTAAAACAGAAACAGAGCCAGAATACACCCGAGACATTTCTGCTTACTGTAACAACCTCAGTATGACTGTGTGTGACCCATCCTTTGAAAACCGGCTGAAGTCTTACTGTTAAAACTACTATGTGTTTACTGTTACTGTTTTCTACATAAAATCATGCTACATCATGTACAGAGCGTTCTGTGAAAACACATCTCTGATATCTTTAATACTGACTGAGGTCATGTCAAACATTAAAATCAGAGTGAAATTGATGATTATTAATAATTCAGTCATGAGACTTTAGCCTGGACACACACAGTCATATTTCACCCATGTTTTATCCTTCCTAAACACATTCAACCTTTACAACAGCTTCTTTGTGTTTATATTGAGCAGACATTTTTATCCAAAGATGTTTATAAAAGAATGTTACCAGGAGTGGGGTTCGAACCCACGAGGACATGCATCCATTGGATCTTAAGTCCAACGCCTTAACCACTCGGCCATCCTGGTCATGTTGTTTTGTGTAAACCATTTGTGTGAGTCTGCGGGCGTGCATGTGTGTTTCATCTCGGAGCATCTTTCCTTATATGTGACACAACAGTGTTCGCCTTTGATCGCCTTCTGCACGGCTCACCAAGCAAACGCTTTAATTAGTACTTCATTGACTAATGCTGTTCTGCAGACCTTGTGTCACTAGCTTTACTGGCCACCAGTCTATTCTTTATGGATTAACCTCTTTGTGTGCAGTTTAACCAGCCATTGTCCTGCAGTAACGTGAACAGCCCTTCAAGGAGGTTTGGACACAAAAGCCCTTCAGTGCACATGGAGACCTCAAAGAGCCTTCATCATCCCTCCATCTCCAGCTCTTCAAAGGCTCCTTCAGCATTCAGAATCTCTCTCTGTTCCTCCTCGGCCCCTCGTTTAGGAGCGAGGCCCCAGCGGCCCTCACCTCCCCCCTGACCAGCACACTTATTCCAGTGTCTCCAGGGAGCTCATATATAAGAGCAGGACAGCTGATAATGACTCTGTAGTTTTGGGGGGAGGAGATCACGGCTGTCTTATGATGGAGGTGCTGTGTGTGTGCGCTGAGTCCAGTAACAAATGTGACTTAAACATTTGGTGAAATAACTAAACAGTCATACAGTTTTTGGGAATTGCAAATCAAAAATGAATCATAGAAAACGATCTAAATGATTTTACTAGCTGTTTACCTAGGGTTTGAGTTTTGTTTCCTTTTACGACAGTAACTCAGAATTTCATGAAGCAACTCTTGGTGTTTGTTTCACTGACGTGATGTTTTTCTGCTGTACTGCACAGCCTCACGTGACATTGCTTTTAACCATCAATGCAACGTGTTTAATAAATCGCTACAATTGTTCATATTAATAATCACAGTCAACAATCATTCTGCTAAAATGTTGTTTATGGTTGCTGAGCAACATAGCTAGTTGGTGCAGTTACACAGAATGTGTTTATTGGTGTTTTAAAATAGCTTTGAAGATTCTGAACAATATTTATTATCACTTTAATTTTGGGCCCTCTGCGTGTGTTTTCTCTCTCTCTCTCTCTCTCCTAACCTTCTTTCTTCCACCACTGTTGTCTGCTGTGTCGTTTCTGATGTGGAAGTGTCTCTTTCATCTGAGAGCCTCTAATGATCTCTCGTAATGAGAAGACCTTTGCCATGCTAATGGTCCTTCAATTGTTCCTGCTTTTACATGGGGTCTCCATTCACAGGGGCAAGAGTCTTGGTTGGGGGCTTTATCCTGTCCATCTCAAAACTCCCTGGATCACAGTGAGGGGGGGGAGAGAGTTACCTCTGAAGGACACACTAATGCACACTATTATCTTCTATGATGCCTCTTGTTGGGTAATTGTTGTGGCTTTTCAGTGCGAATGATTTCTTGATATTGTAGGCGAGTGACTCTCAGCGTGCGTTCATTTCTATCTGTTATTTTGCGTTTCTTTTGCTGCATCACATCGCACAGGTTGTGGGGGAAGGGTTCGGTCACTGCAGGGCGCTTCAAATCAATATAACCCACTGGTTCTCTTTCGATAAATGGCGTGGGGTTGAAGGAAGATGGGTTAGAGAGACCAGAGGGGACCGGCTTTATTAGAACTCAGGTTCTGACTCAATAACTCAAGCTATCTGTATATGTAGCCGCCTGTTTCTCCTAACAACCTCTTTGTCTGTTTTAGGGCTCCTGAGAACATGCGTTCATGTTGAACAGGGATTAATGCATCTATAGAAGGCTTTGTTTCTTGATTTCTCTGTAGTTACATGTTCTCTAGTCACTGGAACAGAAACAGAGTCTGTCCCCCCTCTGAGAGATCTGACACACTCAGAACTCACAATCCGGTGAGTACATATCACATTCTCTCGTGCTCTGAGTTACTCTCTGTAATCTTGGGAAATTAAGTCATTTATTTTTTTATTAATATTACGAGTTTTTCATGTACAGGTTAATTATGTTTCTTTTTCGATGTATGCCCCTTAATACAGATTACAGGGTCATGTGTATGACATCATGTACATTCTGTAAATGGAGATTTAGCTTTTATATTTTGTCCTTTTGTCTGTTATTGATACAGACAGCCAACAGATAACAGAACATAATGGAAGGAACACATTGAACTCCATTTCAAAGATAAGACAATACATTTTATATATAAGAAATATATTAGCATGTGAAAGATAACAGACACCAGTGTGTTCTGCCTGTGGCTTCTGGTTTAAATAGTTCAGTGATCAGGTGAACCAGCTCAGGAAAAGCAGCTGCATCTTTTCCATGTCAGAATAAAAGGGAAGCACGCGCGGCCCCCGGCAGGCTGAGGGTCTGTCAGGGTCGTAACCCAGCACCTGAGCTAATCAGTGACATTATGAAAACAGCACGCTCTCTGGGGTCTGTTTGTTTATGCAGTCCGGGGTGGCCCGTACTCGGCCCGGCCCGGCCCTCAGAACTGCACCTGGAGCAGTAAACACCGTCGCCTCACTTCTGCAGGAATGAGGTGATGCTGTAAATCAGTCAGTGACGCATGCATCGTATGCATCATATGCATCGTATGCATCATATGCAT